>CAJHQP010008839.1:0-25015 GCA_905132765.1 Moricandia arvensis
ACAACACCAACAACGATGTAAATTGCTAATCTTTTTGTTTTTTTCTCCATAGGAATAGCTATGTGGTGATATCAAGATTCGTAGGAGATATCTCAGTTGTATCCAAACCATAGATTTTAAAATCAATAATTTGATATATATATATATATATATATATATATATATATATAAATCAAGACACCACATATCTCGATTTATAACGATTCTATAGATTATCTTTAAAAATTCCCAGATTCAATCAAGGATCTCTCGATTGTGATCTTTTTTTTTTTATTGGAATAAGTGCTTGCAACGTGCATATCTTACAACTGAAGATAACAATTTGATAGATAACGACAGTTTTCAGTATATAAACTGTGTAATCCGAATTTAGTGTAATACACAAATTCGAGGTGAGTTTAATTTGAAAGATGTTTATTGATGATCATGGAGTAAATACAAAGAAACTGAGATGAAACTTATGAGGATTAGAACAACACAACAAGAACAAGAATAAAATAAATCAAAGCACTTGTGCTGTGTCTCCTAAGTTAATTATCTCCCCTTACTTAAATCATCTCCTCTCCTTATATACTCAACAGTCTTCTGCTTATGCCCCTAAGTCGCTACTGAGCCAGGCATCATGCACAAAGCTGTGTCTCGAATAACTTATTACTAAAGCGTGCATATTCCCCAGTCTGTGATGGACCTCATTGGACCTCTGCCGAGCTCAAGACAAAGAAGATCCCTACTCTTATTGACCGACTACTTACACAAAGTGGTGGAGGCTGAAGAATTTATTCAAGTTACTGATACCCAAATTCAGAACTTTGCCTGGAAGTATATCATATGCCGACATGGACTTTCGTGCGAGATCATAACTGACAATGACTGCCAGTTCACTTCCAACAAGTTTCGTGGATTTTGCGATAAATGGTGGATTCATCTAATTGCATCTACGCCGAGGTACCCGCAAGGCAACAAACAAGCTGAAGCGACTAGTAAGATCATCATCGACGACATCAAAAACATCTCGATCTAAAGAAATGCCATTGGTCCGACGAATTGGATAGTGTCCTATGATCACATAGAACAACTACGAGGGGGGGAGGGAACTAACAAAACATCATTCTCTTTAGATTATATAGCATAGAAGCTATTTCCTAATCTAAGTCAACGTCACCAGTCGCCGATATAAGATGCCTCAACATATGAAACTTAGCAAGTAAATGATGCTCAACGCGTTAGAAAAATTCGAGGAACTCCGAGACCAAGCACTTCTTAGGATCCAGAATTACCGTCATCTCGCTGAAGGCTACTACAACCAAAATGTCAGAGCATGGCCCTCGGAGCTCGGAAACCTCCTCTGAAAAAGTGTTCAAAAATACTAAAGTAGAGGGCCGGCTTCCGTGGAACTTCCTTGATATTAAGAATCAAAAATACTAAAGTTGGAACCAACTGGGAAGGACTGTAAAAGATAGTTAAAGTAGTCAAGCCTAGCGTCTATTGACTCGAGACGTCATCAGGAGAATCTGTACAGAGGTCATGAAATTCTATGAACCTTAAGCGTATCACGAATAAGTGCACCCGTGTTAAAACAGAAAAGAAAAAAGAACTACAGATGGCTTGATTCTCCTCGGGGGTACGTAGGCGACCTTTAATCAGGTTCAGCGAAACTTGATACATACTATCACTATCAAACCTAAACTCAAAGATTGACAAACCACAAGTCACATTCAAGAGTTTCTTGCGAAAGAAAAAAGGGCTGACGAAGTCACTCTAAACTCGGCATGCTAGAAAACATTTTGTTTAAACACCAACTTTCGACAGATAAGTTTCGTCGAACTGAAACGGAATAACCTGTATCTTTAAAACCATATCTGAAACTCCAAGCCAATCAATTTATTCACTGCTTCCTCCTAAGAAACAAACTCGGCGACACGCAGAATGTGTCAATCGAATTGATCTTCAGGAACATTACTATTCACATTCTTTCGATCTACCGAATAAAGAGGCAGGACCGAACCAACCCATGAATGTACGCATAATGCATCACTTGGTGACCGTACTATGCCAAGTCCAACAAAAGGAGGAGATCACGCTTCACGATTTATCGATTTTTTCTTGATCATACACTTAGTCGTTAAATTTGGTCCATGCAGAAATTTGATCCAATAATAAAAAGTTTGTATCAATTTTCATGTCCACATCTGATATATATTTCCTGGATAATTTGGTTCTGACGAGATAAGGAGTCAACGAACGAAATTATAGTAAATGCCAAAAACAGCACAAAGTCATACAACTAAAGCTAAATATTAAAAGGAAAGAAGAACATGAATTTTATTCTTGCAGCTCTCCATCTTAGGCAGCTGCTCCCTCGGAAATCCCTGCATCATTGGACTCCTGATCCTGATATGCGATCTGGACTTCAGTGTCTACCTCCTCGGTATTAGGAGCTGCACCTTGGACTTGCGCTATTACCTCCTCAGTATTATGAGAAAAATCTACTGGGACATAACTACTTATGACCGTGTCGGTAGGAAAAATAAAAATGAGGAGAGAAAGAACAATATATTCCTCGTCGATCTTCGACCTCAACCTGTTTGACCTCCTCAGTGTACTTTAATTCATCCTGAGCAAGCTGGTCCATCACCTCCGCCGGAATAACCAATCCCTTTGCTATCAGCTTCTCAATACACTTCTTTTTGCCAGAAGCCTGACTAAGTAGGAGAAATTTATCATGCGCATCTGCTTGGTCGGTAATGTATTTCCAGAACTTCTCAAAGTGGGCGGCACATTTGGCCGACATAGCAGCTTCAACACGTTGTTTCATCAAAGCAACTTCTTTGTCCCGTGACTGTCTCAGCCGGTCCTTTTCCTTTGTCAGGGTAAGTACGAGGTTATCTCTCTCGACCGTCAAGTGTTCTACTGCCATCTTTAACGAATCAAGAGTTATCCCGTACTTATCCATCTTTTTGGTCGCCAGTTTAAGCTCAGTGACAGTGGCTTTCTTCTCAGTGACGATCTCAACAGCCTTTGAGAGAATGTCTTTATCTCGGCCCTAGCCTTGCGGTATTGTTCTGTCTTCTTATTAAGAGCCTCCTTGGCATTTCTAAGACTGTAGTGCCTTGGTCTAAACCCTAAAAACGTCCGGAGCTAAAATCTTGAGGTAGGAGTCGACTTTAGATTCAAAATTATGAAAACCCTTAATATTTCCCAAATGACTAGGAAATGGCTGAAGAAAAGTAAGAAGATGTTCAAGAATCGTAGTCCACTGTTAAAGAAATATCTTACCAGATCAAGCTGAGAAAATATTTCACAATCACGAAAGCACTGCATGTTGGAAGAATGGCGTTTTAAAAGCACAACATGCTGGAAGTATGACGTGCTGGGAACACAATGTTTTAAAATCACGACGAGATGAAAGCACAGCTGTATATAAGCATAACGGGATAAAAGCACGATGGGTTGAAAGCGCGAGGTATTGATTGTGAGGCGTTAAACGTGAGGTGCTAAGCATGTGATGTTAGGCACAAGTTGTTAAGCACGAAGTGTTAGAGGTTGGTGTGTTAAAGAATGAGGTGTTAAGAAGCACGATGTGTAAAGGGGGAAGCACAAGATGTTATTGCAAAGCACGAGGTGTCAAAACCCTGATGAATTTCGTCTTGAGATGACTTGTGCAGTACAAAGTGTCATGGTACATGGTGCATGGTGAAGACGTACAAGAGGTGAGAAACAAAGGGCTAAGATTTACAATTCACGGATACATCGCTCACGCTGTGACACACATACACATATGTGTCGTCATGCATGGAAACCACTCCATGCAAAGAGACATATGGAGAGAAATGTGTTGGCACACATGTTGGCCTCCATACCCTCTATATAGAAATTCCTAGAAGTTCATTATTCACATTTAGACACCAAACTTCACTTAAAGAAAGCCCTCGAGCTATCGGGTTCCATTTAAGTCTTTCCGGCCGTTGTATTTTCGTTAAGTTGTGCAGTTGGCTTGTGATTCACATAATGGATCCTGTCATATGGTTGTTAATAATTTGTTCAATCTGCTAGGAAAGATGCTAATCAGCTCATTCCATGGTTCATGTCAGAGTATTGTCAGAGAGAACATAATAAGCGGATTATATGCCGAACCTCTGCAGATTCACGTTACACTGAGTTCAAGGGAGTTTCCTAGAAAGGTTAGGACTGAGCGGAGCTTGTGAGTTGGACTTCGTGGAGATCAGTTGGGTTTGGTTCTAGAGTTCTGGTATTGAGATACTTCCTGATTATGTCCTCCTTGTCAGTCAATATCGTGGTGAGTTGGTTATGTTGAGTTCCACTTAGAATTTAGGGAGATCGAGTCTACGTTTAGATGATGCATATCCTATTAACCGATTAGATTTTGTTTAGGATTGAACCTATGATTGGTATTCAGTTAGCATGGGTTAACCGAATATGCATGTGAGGAATTGAAACTTCAATTAAACCAAACTAGGATAGTTGCATGGCATGATTATTGTATTTATAAGGCTATGTCACTAGAGAGTGACTAGCATGCTTGTGTTGTTATGTTGTATGTGGTGGCATTGGTTGTGTTAATGTTGTGATATTGTTGATTGTTTGTGATGCCATAAATGGCATGAAAGCTAACGTGTTATGAAGGTGATTTATGGAATCTCGTGTTGGTTTCGTGTTAGACCTCATGTTGGTATGATACGAGAACCTTGTGATGGTTCTCTTTTGAGACCTCGTGTTGTTCTATTGCTAGAACATCGTATTGGTTTTAGTGTGTGTGACTTCATTTAAGGATCGAGTGAGTAACTTGCAGTTTATGTTGTTGGTTTTTCCTTGAATGAGTCATATCGATTGTTCGAGTTGTGATGTGTTAGTGAGTTAGTCGTAATTGAATGTCTGGCCAGAGAATCCAAATAGGATTCTAGAGCTAAGTATTTTCCTCGACCACCTGATCAGCGTCTGTATGTTCCACCTCCTTAGAAGCCCTTTTTCTTTTGGATCCTTTGTACTTCTTCTTCTTTTTCTTTTCTAGGGAAGACTGAAACACCCCAACCCGAAAATCTTTGAAAACACGTTGGAAATTTTAAGTAAATGATCAAATCAAATTTTATCGGATGAACATGAGAAATACTGGAACCTTATAAATGAAACACGAGACTGAGTACTTACATCATGTAGCTTACAATAAAATATTTTTTTTACAAAAGTTTAAACATTACCCAAGTTACATCATTCCCGATGGTCTTTATAGCCTTGCGCTCCGGTCCACACAATCAATCTTACATGCATCGTAAATGAGGTATGAGTATACAAATTTACTCAGTGAGGATTCTCAAAACCGCCCACATGCAACTCAATAATCAAGCAACCAAATTCCACATTCCATTCTAACAATCTACCAATCTTTTTTCTATCAACTTAGCCACATGTTTCCATCATTTCTTATTTAGCTATTTTCCTATTACTTATCCATTTTCATGGATCTGAAACTAACAACCTAGCATCCAGTTCTATCATTTCCTTACTTTAGCATTTCCTAACATTCTGACCAAAGGCCCATCAACCTGCAGCCGTAGCCAAACATGCGACCGTAGCCAAACTTGCAGATGTAGCTGAACCTTTGGCCATAGCCAAACCTGCGGCGTAGCCAAACCTGCGGCGTAGCCAAACCTGCGGTCATAGCCAAACATGTGGCCGTATCCAAACCTGCGGCCGTAGCCAAACCTACGGCCGTAGCCAAACCTGCGAGCCGTCGGTCCATTACTGGCCCATATCCAACTTGTGACCCAAAGGTCCATAACGGCCGAAGCCAACATACACGGACTGAAGTCAAAACATGATCCATGATCATAACATCTTTACGGCCTGAAGCCAAGACACAATTCCCTAATTTAGGTTCATTCATCTATTCTTGTTCTTTCCTAAATTAATCTCATCCTTAATCCATTTCTATAATGTTTTCCAGTTAACCTACAAATTCTTTTCAAGATCAATTCTATGTTCGTCCACATAAACATATGAATATAAACATATCATCATCACACACAATCTAACATGAAATCATCCTAAGAACGCAAGAAAATTCTTCGATTCTTGACAATCATCTCGAAGAACAAAATTTCCATAAACAATTCTTTTAACACATAATCTTCATCCTAACAAACCAACTATGACGAAAATACAAATTTCTAAACTTCCACGAATTATGCTCTCACCTTATCTGAATCTCTGGGATTCGAATACTCTGAACTTCCTAATGTTATCTAGCGAAGAAATCCTTAGCTTTTCCTCGTTCAATCCCTCTTATCAAACTTCTCTCTCTCTAACAACTTGTTCCTTCTATAACTTCTCCATATACTTGTTTTTTAGTTGTATGAGAAATGAGAACCAAAGTCCTTTTAATGGGATTCTTAGGACTTTCTCACCAAGCCAGAACTTAATGCCACATTCCTTATCTAGCTCGGTCAAAGATCGCCATCAATGTTCTGGTTAATTCTCTATAATACTTTCATAAACTGATTCCACGCATATCCGACTTCGTTTTGTATAATCCTGCAATGATAGTTAGTCAAACTTTCCTTACTTAGAACCCGCATTATCTAGTAGTCTAACATTCTTTAACTGGCCTTACAAACTTGATCTTTTTTTATGTATGATCCAATCGTTCTATGATCGTCTTTTTAGCCTATTTCAAATGCGTTCCATAAGCTCACTAGTGATCACACACTTAGTCAAAATACAACTTATTCTTCCAATCTTCATGAGTAAAGTTGTTTCTACACTTATAAAAAATATGCTCATTGTAGAATTAAACCTCTCGCGATTTATTACCTTCAAATTTAAAAATACTCCGGAAGCGGATCGTTACAAAGAACCTCAGAAGAGATGACCTCTACGACATCTTCCAAGTCAACATGTATTTCATTCATGCTGTCAAGGATAGCCATTGGATTCTGGGTAGATTGATTAGGCTCCTCGAAAAATGTTTTGGGATGATCTAGATTTGAGGCCACCGCTTTAATATCTTTATTCTCCTCATCTTCTTTGTGCAATCAATCGAGGAAGAAATCGTAGAAGACAAATCGAATGTTGCAAGGAAAATAAATAGATTAGCGAATGAGAAACAATGCCGAGGATGCATACATAAAAAAAGATAACCAAAATGATATAATATTGAGGAATGAACGAGCAGACCCCTCCATATTTGAAAAAGGATTTCTTTAATTTGCAGCTTGTTGATCTTCTTCCAGGACCCATGACTACGAGTTGTTATCTTCGTCACATTGTCTAGAAAGTCCTCCGGATAGGTTTTGTTGTCAGGATGCCAAACTAAACAAGAAGCAACAAAGGTCGAATAAATATCAAATAGAATGATCAAGAAACACAATTTTGATAAATGATATTTGTCTCCTTACCAGGGTTTGGGTTCTACAACACCCTAAGATTTGTCGGCGGTTCCCCAAAGGAAGTTCGATTCATTTGGGCGTAATAGTAGAACGCTGCCATTCATGAGTCTTTGATGGATGATCTGTGCCGATCTTCACCTTTATTTTCATCTTTAAGATGATATACCCGATATTCATCATCTGCGGAAGAGTCATCTCCTCAAAATTCTAGACACTTCGCGAGGTATTGACCTCGGCAGGTAGCACCACAAGCGCTACAAAAACGCGAAGAGTCCCAATTATCAGTTGGGGAAGAGCTGCATCTCTTCTACTGCAATAGGCCATGATGGGCTGAGGGGTTGGAAACATTAACTTCACATCCTTCTGGAACCAGGACTCATAAACACAGATGTACCCTTTAGGTGGTGACCGCGAACGTTGATTTGGTCGTGGGATTATGAAGGTAAAGCCAGAAGAAAATCCTAGTTCCTCCAGCAACACGAGACTCGAGTACGTTGACTTGGTCAATTGGAAGTCTGCCCAATCCTGACCTTCTACTTTAGATGGCCAAAGATAATCCTCGACAAAACTCAGCTGGCATATGAAATAAACATTTAAGGGAAAATGAAACTGGTAGATCAAGTCATTTGAAAGATTTTGTGTGACGCCTGCGTCAACAGAATCACCGCTGATGTCTTCGTCGACATTTGCAACCGATGTTTCTTATCTGACCTTGTTGACTCTAGCAACCTCCTCGGTGTTAGTCGTTGGCAAACGTTGATCTGAATCTAGTCTGGAAATGTCTCTTAGAGGTCCTTGTTTGTTTCTGGTTAAATCAGCAACAAGGCTAGAACCAGTGAAGATGTCTTGCAGGTCTGGGTCAGAGTACATTGTAATACCCCGACCCGGCTGTCTAGGCTGCGGTAAGCGTTACGTCGCTCGGTCCACTTACTAGCTGCACCTCTCTATTTTTAACCCTTCTTAATTAGTATCGGCCTTAGGCATGGGTTCACTTAGACCTTAGCTAAAGACTACCTTTGTCATTACCTAGCTTAGATCTTTTCCAACCATACGCAGCGAAATATTATTTCTTAATCCTTTATCTAAATCCAGTGTAGCATTTGTCTGGTCCAATCTTATATGCCTTGGTCAGTTCACTTACTACCATTCAGCTTATAGGTCAATCCTTGACACGGTTCAAGTCTTACTAATCCGAGGTTTCATTCCCCTACACCATTCCACCAGCATCCTAGAAAGATACTTCATATCCAAGTATTTGCTAAGTCATACCTTTGCCACATCCACAGAGCTTGTTAGGTCATCCGTCCTCTATTGCTATGATTTACTCTTGCTTTTCTATTGAACCATTCAACTCATTAAGTCTCTTTTCGGTTCTTATCTTTGTTCCTGCATCAAACAACTCTCTTAGGTACTTAGTCATTCAACCAACCATCCCCACAGACTCAATGACCTTTGAGAAGTCTTCATCAGCTAGGATATGCATCTGGTTCTCCTCGGCTCATGCATCATCCAGTATCTTTTGCCTTATAGGCTATAGTACAAATTCCATCCTTTAGACCATCATGCCCATCGGATCATAAGTCAATTATATAACAATCGGCTAAGCCCAGACCGGGTCCAAGCCCATCACAAACGATCTTACTAAGACCATAGCCGGATCACCCTTAGTCCCATCCAACTGTACAGTTAATGTCTAGGTTCGATCGGCCATTTTTTAAGTCCAGACCATTTGGCCCACAGACCTTCTTACCTTATCCGGCCCAAGGCCTGGATCCATACAACTGAGTAAGGCCCAAGCCCATCGGATTGCCTTGCAACCGATCAGACCTTGCGACTGAATACCACATTTAGACGAACTGTGATCATGTCTGGCTTAACAAGCCATGGACTGTCCCAATTGGATCGGCAAGGCCTTGAACCATTGGTACCATTTGGAACTCGCACCCCTTGGATAAAGTCCAATCGTTATGTCGAACCGTCCCAACTAATCTGGTTGAACATTCGTGAATCCGGCCCATGGCCTAAGATCGCGGTTTTGGTGTGACCGATCTAAGCTAATTGTAACCCTTCAACCCATCCTTCACACCTATTAACATATATTCAGAAAGAGAAAAAGAAGAATAAAGAATTAGAGAAGAAGCGGATGTAACCTTGACCGATCAGACCATAGACTTGGCCGTTATGGCCGCCAGTCCATCACATACCTTGGAGCGACGCTCAGGGGTTTCCACTTGCTTCTGATTGCCGGTTCTTTCCATTCCTAACCGGTTAGGTTTTCCCAAACGATTACACTCGCCAGAAAACAACCACCACCATAATCGGCCTTTCTCTTGGCCAGACTCTCTCTACCTCTCTCTCTCTCTCACGATATTTCTCTTTGTTTTTACTCTTTAAAGTGATAATATAAATCGATAGAGATGCCCCCTCTTTATAGAAAAGAGAATCGGCCATTGCCCTGTGCAAACATATATGAATTTCTAGGCGGATGGGTACAACTTGGTCGAAAGGTTGCAACCTTAGCCAGTCCTATCCCATCGCCTATAACTGTCCTATTTGTGTCGATCCTAGGCCCAACTGGTTACTCCAAGCCTCTTGGAACAATCCCATGACCTCACCGGCCTATACCCACCTGGCCCGACCAACCAGCCCGACACTGGCCAGGACATGGACCAACTGCCCAAAACCCAAACAATCCGTCCAGCTGAGTTGAGCTGGCTCCCAGCTGAGTGAGCTAGTAGTCCAGCTAGCTGAGATGACATAACTTGGAATGAGCTAGACTAAGCTTTACCGCATTTCATTAAGTTGATCGAGCTACCCGTCTACATCGACCAGCTACCGTACAACTCGTCCAGCTCCCTTATTGTTGTTTCCATTTATGTTAGATTAAGTCTTAGCCTTCCGGCGTACTTAACTCTTCATCGTGACCATGGATCGCTTGCCTTTTGGTCACATGACCTGCTGATACGTTTCCTTGAACCATGGCCCGTCTTGATGACCCTATCTAGGATCTAGGATGCGACATACATGTTGATCGCTTTTCCTTTCTTCGAACACCTTCGAACCAAAGCCGTGGAGAACATAAGTCTCGATTTCTATCGTGAAGAGCTGAACCTGGTTAAAGGTAGAAAAAGAGAGAGAAAGCTTGAAGAGAGAGAAGGATATCTTCAGATTTCGAGAAGAGAAATGATAAAAAGAGGAGGCTTTTCGCTATTTATAATGGATGGTTTGTAAACAAGGGGACACCATCATTAGGTCGAAAACAAAATCTTTCGACAAACCGCCGAGATTGATGACCTGCTTCGAGAGACATTTTCCGAGCTGTTTATCTCAGGACCCATTCTAATATATTTATTGAGATCGATTTTACCTCTCACAATGAACTGGGAGGTACTTATTGTAAGAGATGGATTACATCCCTCAAACATGCCTATTGAATAAATAGAACTCGACCAATAGGTCAAATTCGGCTAGGGTTTTACGCCGACTTAAGGGTATAACATGAAGATCTGAAGGAGAGTGTAGGAGGTGGATTACATCCCCTCACAAGTCCCATAAAATAGTTGGCCTGGCCCATAAGAATTAAAGCTTCTCAGCTCCATTCTTGGCTTGACGCGAGCGGCTCGTCCTCATCTCGCCCCTGACTGCTTTGGGTCATCGCCATGCGATTCAATCGGGTTACAGGGACGACTAAAAGTAGCTCGTATGCTGACCTGGTCACTCGGCCCATTGGAGTGGAAGCCCACTAAGCTGAACCGACCTAGGGCATCCATTGACGAGGGCGTCTATATAAGGGAACGAGGAGACAAATGAAAGGGGATCCGGACCAGAATACACAGACAAGATGGCGAGAATTAGGGTTTCCATCCGTACACTTCTCGCCGACTTGCTTCCCTCTTGTACTTTCCCGGCGACCTAATGCTTGCCGGCCTTTTGTAAAACTTATCCTAATCTTTTGTAAAACTCTCGTTGATTAATAAAACTCCTTTATCAATCCTACAATCGAGTTAGGTTTGAAACGTGAGCGTCGAACGAACTCAGATCTAACAGTTGGTGCCCACCGTGGGGCGAGACAAAGTAGCGTTACCAAATCAACCATGAGTGAAGAAGATACTAACACCGCCAAAGAACAGACCGCGGCGACTGAAGAACCTCTCTCTCTCGCCACCTTTATGGATAATATGTTGGCCCGCTTCGACCAACAAGACAAGGTCCAAAAGGTGACGCACCCGCGCCTCGACTCTCTGGCCGCCACCATTATTCCCGCTAACCCTGACGTCAGCAACCCTGCAACAGCCAGGCGAAAGCTTTTAAACACCAACCTCACCACAGGAGGCACTGAGCGTGACGTTACCGAAGTACATCTGACGAACGACGCCATCGAACGAGCAGATCCGGCGACCAACCATCAGATCACCGAGCTAAAGCTCTCTCTCAAGGAAATAAACTATAAGATCCACCGCGTTGTCACAGCGGCACCGGAGATCGAACACATCCTCGAAGAAACCCTCCGAAATCCATTCTCTCAGATGGTAACTGCTGTGAAACTCAAACCCTACAACGGGAAGTTTCGTGTCGAACCGTACACCGGCTCGACGGACCCAAGAACACACATAAAGGCTTTCAACATCGCCGTCTCTCATCACCATCTGTCCGCCGAAGAAGAATATGCCGGCAAATGTCAGCTGTTCGTGGAAACCTTGTTCAGATCGGCGCTCTCGTGGTTCTCTAGTCTCCATGAAGGGTCGATCCACAGCTTCCGAGACTTATCCTCCCAGTTCCTCAAGCACTTCGATATGATCACTATCAATGCCGCTCAGGTTGCGGATCTCTGGAAGCTATCTCAAAGCTCCCCTGAAAGACTTCAAGAATTCATGGTCAAGTTCAAAGAAGTCCTTGCTAAAATCTACATCCCAGATAAGTTGGGAGTTGAAGCCCTCCGAACACTCTTTGGATTAACTCCGAATTTTGCAAGGATCTCAACTCTAACCCGACAATATCCTTATAGGACGCTCTCCACCACTCCCAGAATTTTATCAGGCTAGAGGAAGAGAAGAAGGCCTTCTTTGGCAAGCACAACACGTCTAAAAAGGACAGCAAGCCGAGCAAAGCTACGCCGGAACCACGACAACATGCCTCGTTTAGAAAAGGTGACAAAAAGAAAGGTATTATCTATGCCGTTGCCGAGGAAGAACCATTCGGTAAGCGAGTTGTCTGCGAGCCAGGCTGGAACGTCTGGGAATGTTCCCCCGACGAACAAAATTCTTCGAAACATCAGACCACTTCGACAACGCAAGTTTCCGGCTCGTATGATAAGATCAAACGTTGTGCTTACCACAAGACCAACGGCCACGACACGATGGAGTGCAAGCACCTGCACGAATCTGTGGTCCACGGTTATCTCAAAGAAAACACTAACGTCGAACCACCGAAAAAGACGAGCAAGGGCAAAAGCTGGAGCAAAAACAAAGACAAGAAGAAATGGTCCCATGAAAAGCCCCAAAACGATTCCTCAAAAGCAATAGTAGATGCCCACCCAGCAGCGGATGACGACTCGACATCAGAAGACGAGAACCTGCGCGCTCGTCGGAAGATCTTGACCATCAGAACATGACCACCATCCCAACCATATGACGGGGAAAAACCAGAGAACGACTTGCGAATCCAACTCAAGCGAAAGGCAGCAAACCTCGTCTCTCAAGAAACCGAATCGCCCAAGGAACAATCGAGCTCGTTTGATCTGCGAGAGATGATCAAACGATCAAAGTAAGCAAACTAGCAACGACAGACGCAAGGTGCTTGATTAACGCAGGCCTGCAGCGCGATCCTTCCGCCGACTAAGAGAATGATCAAACGAAATCTAAGGACTTGAGCGATGTGCTCAATTCTTGGATCCCCGATCTCCGCGCCAAGCTCAGCTGATCGAAACCACCCTGTCAGACACCGACGAAGAGGTCAACCCAGGCGACCTACACTCAATTTTGAGCCGACCGAGTGCTTCAAAGAACCCTCTGAGAATCAACGTTATCCTGAGAGGCCTGCCTCCGCCAATCACGGTTAACCACGGTGACCAGAAAACGATCTCCAGGCAATCATCAGACCATCCTGCACCAGCTCAACGAATCAGTTTTATTATGGGAGGCTCGCCCCCATGCAGCAACTGGATCCGCTCGGTAAAGGATTACCGTTGCAAAGCCCAGTTAGAAGAATGCTGGTCGACAATTTCAGTGAATGATCCACATATCACTTTCCCTGCCTTGGACGCGGCAGGAGTCAACATGCCGCATAACGACTCACTCTTAGTCGAGCTCGGTATCGCGGACTGCGGAGTAACTAAGGTACTAATTGACTCTGGAAGCTCAATAGACTTATTCTTCACGGGAACGCTAAAGAAAATGGGCATCGACCTCCGATCAATGAAACCATCTACCCGGACGCTCACAGGCTTCAACGGCTCCTCGGAAGCGATGATGGAAACCATCTGGCTAAGCGTCCGCACCAAGGGAGTTACCAAGAACGTAAAGTTGTCAGTTATCAAAGTCGATGCGCCCTACAACGTGATCCTTAGAACCTCGCGGATTCACTCGATGAAATCCGTTCCCTCGACCTATCACCAATGCGTGAAGTTTCCAGGAATCGATGGAAAGATCATGACCCTGCGCGGCAACCAACAGGCAGCTCGGGACATCCTCGTCGCCGAGGTAAAATCACTGCAGCGAAATGCCCACATTAACACTGTGGCCAAACCGATTCAGAAAATCTTTCCAATGAAGGAGGAAGTTGTCGAGATCAGCATCGATACCACTGATGCAACGAAGGTCATCCGGATCGGAGCTTTCCTCGACAATCCCGTAAAGGAGAAGCTCATCTCTTTTCTCGCCGAAAATGCCTCGACCGTTGCATCGACCATCTATGACATGAAAGGAATCGATCCAGCGGTCACCACCCATGAACTCAACGTCGAGCCGACGTACAAGCCAGTGCGCCAGAAGAGGTGCAAGTTGGTCCCAGAGCGCATTAAAGCCGACAACGACGAGGTCGAGCGTCTGCTCGCCACTGATTCAATAGCTGAAGTACGTTACCCTGATTGGATTTCCAACCCGGTCGTCGTTAAAAAGAAAACCGGCAAGTGGCGAGTCTGCGTTGATTTAACCGATCTAAACAAAGCCTGCCCCAAGGACAGCTTCCCCCTCCCGCATATCGATCGACTCGTCGAACCACAGCGGGCAACGATCTCCTAACGTTCATGGATGCCTTCTCCGGGTATAACCAAATCATGATGCACCCTGACGACCGAGAGAAGACATCCTTCATCACGGATCGCGGAATATACTACTATAAGGTCACGCCCTCCGGCCTCAAGAATGCGGGAGCGACGTACCAGCGTCTGGTCAACAAGATGTTCGCCGAAAAACTCGGCACCACGATGGAAGTATACATCGATGAAATGCTCGGTAAGTCCCTGCGAGCATCTGATCACCTCAACCACTTGCGCGACTGCTTCGCGACATTGAACCAATACGGCATGAAGCTCAACCTGGCTAAATGCACTTTCGGAGTAACGTTCGGAGAATTCCTCGGCTACATAGTCACTCAGCGAGGGATTGAAGCTAACCCGAAGCAGATCTCCACCATACTTGAGCTCCCGAGTTTGAAGAATAGCAGGGAAGTTCAACGACTGATGGGGCGCATCGCAGCACTTAACCGGTTCATCTCACGCTCGACAGACAAGTGCATACCATTCTATAACCTACTGCGAGGAAACAAGCGGTTTGTCTGGGATGAAAAATGCGAGGAAGCGTTTTCCCAACTTAAGGAATATCTAACGACGCCACCGGTACTGGCAAAGCCGGACCAGGGCGTCATTCTGTTCTTATACATCGCTGTCTCGGCTACTGCAATTAGTAGTGTCTTGGTGAAGGAAGATCGCGGCAAGAAAAAACCCATCTTCTACACAAGCAAGCGAATGACCGATGCCGAGACTCGCTACTCGACTCTCGAAAAACTCGCGCTCGCTGTCATCACTTCAGAAAGGAAGCTCTGTCCCTATTTCCAATCACGCTCTATCGTCATTCTCATGAATTAACCACTACGAACCATTATGCAGAATTCCAACCAATCGGGCCGTCTCTCCAAGTGGGCCGTCAAACTAAGCGAATACGACATCTCCTTCAAGAGCCGATCTGCCGCGAAATCCCAAGTCCTTGCTGACTTCATCATTGAACTGACCCCGAACTGAACACGACTTAACTTTACCGAGTAAGAACTGGATCTTCCATGTCGACGGATCGTCCACCAACAAAGGATCAGGGGCAGGAGTGCAGCTTCAATCGCCCACAGGGGAACTCATTTGCCAGTCTTTCAGCTTTGGCTTCCCAGCCTCCAACAACAAAGCCGAGTACGAATATCTCATCACAGTCCTTCGTCGATTTCCTTCATCAATTTCCTGAAAGAGGGCAAACTGTATGTAGATAAGTGTATGGCGAGAAAGCTCAAAGCTTAAAGTGACCGCTATGTTTTCATCAACGGTGATGTCCATCGATACACAGAATACAATGTGCTCCTAAAATGCATTCACGGTGAGGAAACCAGGCTCGTCATGGCCGAAACGCACGAAGGAGCGGCTAAGAACCACTCTGGTGGACGGTCTCTCGCACTCAAAGTCAGAAACCTTGGTTTCTTCTGGCCAACCATGAACGCCGATTGTGAAAGCTATGCTAAGCGCTGCAACATGTGTCAGAGGCATGCCCCAACTATCCATTGCCCGACCGAGACTCTACGCACTATGACCGCCCGTATCCCTTCATGCGTTGGGCAATGGACATCATCGGTCCAATGCTGAATTGGTGACAGTGGCGCTTCGTCCTTGTCCTTACCGACTACTTCACGAAGTGGGATGAAGCGGAGTCATATATCTCAATCACCGATAAGGAGGTCCAAAACTTTGTCTGGAAGATCATCATCTGCCGGCACGGGTTACCTTACGAGATCGTCACTGACAACGGGTCACAGTTCATCTCTAACGCTTTATGCGGCTTTTGTGATCTCTGGAGAACCCGAATTAACACAGCCAGCCCCCAATACCCCCAAAGAAACGGCCAGGCTGACTCTTCCAACAAAACGATAATCGACGGCCTGAAGAAAAGACTCGACCTGAAGAAGGGGCGCTGGGCGGACGAATGGCGTTCTCTGGTCTCATCGAACAATGCCAAGAGGGGAGACCAAAGTCACGCCGTTTTCTCTCGCCTACGGAATCGAGGCAATGGCTCCCGTTGAAGTGAACGTAACGAGTTTACTACGCTCAATCATGCCACATCACGTTGAACTAAACAGCGAGATGCTACTCGAAGGACTCGATGCCATCGAAGAGAAGCGAGACCAGGCACTCCTCAAGATCCAGAACTATCAGAATCAGATCGAGAAGTACAACAACTAGAAGGTCAAGTCTCGCCTGCTCAAACTCGGCAATCTCGTCCTCCGCAAGGTGTTCGAGAACACGAAGGAATGGAAAGCCGGTAAACTCGGAGCCATTTGGGAAGGACCATACAAGATCACTCAGATCATAAAACCCGGCGTTTATCGACTAGAGACTCAGACCGGCAAGGCAATACCTAGGGCGTGGAACTATATGCACCTCAAGCGATAATTTACTTAGCACAACAATACAAACACCCACCGAGCGAATGACAACACGTCACTTTCACTCGTTGTTCAAAAAACAAATACCGAGTAAATGCGCCACCCAAGCCACTTTTACTCGGGAAAAATGAACTACGAATGGCTTGATCCTCTCACAGGGGTACATAGGCAGCCCGTAACTGGGTTCAGCTATAACACCAAGAATACTCCAATCTCTCCAAAGGAGGTACTCGGAGACGAGCGAACGTCTCTCGTTAGGTCGCATCCAGCGAGATGATCTTCCTCCAAACGAGCGATGTCAGCGACCAAGCACTTTGGATAAACCCAAGCTTCAGATAACGCACTGGCACTCACACCCAACGCTCGGACACGTCTTGATCAGACAAGCGTCCGACATGGGAACCTTGTCAATCCACTATCGACTGAGTGAATAATTTTCATTTTCGTTAATAACCTTCGAATGTGGTCCGGCCAACCAAAACACTTTGTAAAGTTACTTTAATGAAAAATGAATACCTTTATCTCGTTCGCTGAAATTCGTAACAGATCTGATAGTTCACAGGAAAACCTTTGTATAAAGCCGGCTGAACTACTTCGGGACAGTCAGACCAAAACAAAATTACTAGGACGACCGAGCAAACTATTTCGCGTAAGATATGTTTGTCAAAATTTTCCTAAGTAACAAAACCGTACAATAATTTGTGGAATGACCGAACCGATTATTTTGGATGAGCCTATTTGATCCTAAGTCCCTACGGCGACTTACTTGAACGACCGAACAACAAACTCTAACGACGGAACAAATGGATTACTTCTAAAGACATTTGGATAATCCCCGACGATTAAGAGCCGAGTAAAAACATTTGGTTGATCAAAGCAAAAGGTTCCGAATCCACAGGTTCATCGAGTCTGAACAAATCAAAATAGAACATCCGGATGCCGAGCAAAGGCATCAACAAAACAGTTCATCCGTACAGCAAAAAAGGGAAGAAAAACAACAAAACAACAAAGGAGATCAAGTCAGGGCCTGGGTCGAGGCATCAGCAGCATCCTCCTTCTCTTGAGCAATATCCGCCTCCAGGGGATCTTGAGGGGGGTCGGTCATGCCACCACGCGGGTTCCCTTGAGACTTTCCCATGTCACCTCTCTATCGGCCCTAGCCTTGTCTCTGTCCATAGGTCCAAGGTTACTCGAGTCTCCAAGGCGCGAGAGATCATCATCCTCGTCTTCTGGCGAGTCAGAGACATTTACCGTGGTCTCCCCTATGTCCTTGCCAGCAACGCTCTTACTACCTCCAGCGGGCATATCTCCGGCGTTTCCGACGGACTTCTCACCATGAGAAGACTCGGGGCGTGAAGCGAGGCAGCTACGTTTGCGTCAATATGCCGTGAGTTTGACCCGTATTGGTTAAGATCAGCGAGAGGATCTTCAAGATACTTGGCTTCCAACGTGAATTCAGAACCAACGGAGACAGGGAAAGATCCTCCTCGGTGATATCCCTGAGGCAAAGGCGTTCGGCATCATCGCAAAACTTCACCTCCCGTTCCCGGAAGAATTCGACCCTATCTTGCGGGATAGGATCCCCGTTCTTCTGCAGCATTTCGAGACATCTCCTCATTCCAAAAGCCTGACTATTATTACATCGGGCGTCATCATAAGGGTTCCAGCTCTCCACCCACCCGTGGATAAAAAAGTCGAAGCAACGCTTGACTTTGGCGACCATGGCCACGTCAACCCAGGCTCGTTCGCGCGTCAATTCGTGAACGCGAGAGTCTCGGAAACTGGCAGCATCTTTCATGTGCGCCTCAGCGCTCTCGGCCTTCTCTCGCTCCAATCTTACCTTCTCCAAGGCCAGAGCTTCTTTCTCCTTCTCGAGTTCCTCCATCGCCACCTTAATGATCCCCAGATCCCCCTCGGCCCTCTTAGCCAAGGCCTCGTTATGACCAATAGCTTCCTCACGCTCCCGGGCAGCAGCCTTCGCCTTCTCCCTCAGCGCAATCCTGCACTCCTTCTCCTTCGTCGCCTTGTCTTTGGCCTCTCCCAGTCGAGCCCATGTGGCCTTGAGCTCAGCATCATACTGCCCAAAAACGTGGTTGTACCCCCCGATCGCCTGCGAACAAGAACTAGGGTCAGAACTTAACAAGGGAACAAGTGTGAGGGGCGAAAGAAAGACTTACCATGAACTGCATACGAGCAGCCTTGCGTACGATTCCTTGAAAACTATATTATCGATCGGCGGGAGATTGTTTGGACAACCTCTGATCTGGCGAAAGAGATCCACGCTCAAAGGACTGTTGCAGACGAACGGAGTATCACCCTTATAGGTGAAGTTAACTCGGTTGGGAAGGGATTATTCAATTTGCGAGTAATCGCCTTCCTGTTCTGACTAGCGGACGCTCAAGGATCCGACACGGCCAGTCGTGGCGCATCGAGCGCCTGACCTCCATTAACTGACTCTCCGACGACATGCGCCTTGACCGTCGGCACAACAGCCTTCTTCTTCTTTTTCTTCTTCTTCTTCTCAGCCTCTAGAGGAGGAATCTCTTGCGAAGCTTGGAGAACAGGAGGAACTGCAATGCCCGGCGTAGGAGTCGGATCAACACCTGAGTTCCCACCACTCCGACAGATCGTCCCACAAGAAGGGAACTCCACTTTCATCGACCGCAGAACGCTTTTCGGCCGATCGCTTCTTCCTCTTTTTTAAAGGCTCCTCCGAATGAACCTCTGTCACACCTTCGACCTCGTTGCCTTGACCATGGCCTTCAGCAGGGTCATCGCGAGTCCTCTTCCTGTTGCCGTGGGAAGACTGAGTTACCCCTGGCCCAGAGTGCAAGACCACGAAAACCTCCCGGTTCAGATTATCCTCCACATCGAGGTTCACCTCGTCCATCCCATCAAGGCCAAAACCGTCAATAGCCCTCAAATGTGTCACCGCTGCGAAGGACCCAAGATCTTGTCCTCAACCGCAGCAGCAAGGACCGAAATTTCTCGCATCCTCATGGCATTGTCAATCTCTCGCTGTTCTGCTTTCGTGAATAACGCCCCTCTCTTCTTACCTTTGCGGGTGGGGGGGGGAAGGAAGGGTCGAGTCCCAATCACCTGCAAGATAAGAAACAGGGTCGTGGTAAGTAAGGATTACAACAAAGGTGTGTAAAATTCAGACCGAGGAAAGCGTATTCCAGCGATTAACTTACGTCTATCTATCCGAGCAAAAATCTGTTTGGACCTCCCTGCACTTATATATGGCCACGTCTGATGGCCAAGTTCTACCAAACGTCGAGGGTTGGAATAGAAATCCTTCAGGCAACCAGGAGTCTACAAATTGGGATGATCAGCTGCAAAAATACGAAGAAAAGAGAACGGTTAGACCCAGTAAACGAGAGCCACCACACGGGAGAGGTAATCTACCAATGCGTTTCCCCCAACGAACGCAAAACTAAGCATCCGGAGGGTCTGCGAACGCGTGGCGGTCGGACTTGAGGTAGAAGTAACTGCGCTGCCAATTGCTCATCTTGTTTGGATGACCGATGATTACGTTGTACTTTGGCCTCATCTTTACTAAGTAAAAGCCGTCCTCCCTAGGAGACACAGAGGTTAACTCCTCAAACGTCCAAGGACAGAGAGATATATCGATCTCCGCCGCCATCACCATCAAGGCGACCATCAGACAAAACGAACCGTTCAGGATCTAACTAATGGCGACCCCTAACGAGAGACGTATATGGTTAACAGACGAGGGATCAGAAGCCACAGCCTAGTGTCCCCTCCGAAATATGACTCGTATACACACTGGTAGCCGTACGGCGGATTACAAGGACACTGATATTTTGATGGTACGAGGAACGACACCCCAACTGCATTGCAATCTCTAATCAATTTCTCCACCAAGTCTTGAGTTGACTGCGTCGGGTAAACCCCTCCCCATGATCGACTTCTGAGAAAATGCAGTTGATCCTCCGGAAGAGTTTCAAAGTACTCAAAAGCACCGTCCCCGATGTAGGGCGACGGAACCCGCGGACGTTCCTCATGGACAGATGAAGCTCCAGCGACCCGCCGCCTACGTACAGCCCCGCCTCTGACCGGGTTAAAGCGAACCAACCTAGCCCTAGAAGGGTTAGGACGGACTGGCCTGTGTCTCGGATCATCGAGGAGGTCAGCAGCAGTATTTCCATCGTCTTCCCCCCTGATATGTCTCTTGGCATCGATCACTAGAGTTCTCTGCGCAAGATCGGGGCCCACCGTATCCATTAATGCGTTCCGATGATCTCAGTGTTCCAGCATAAAGTCGTTTCATCCCTTGGATGACTCGATTCGGAGACTATCGCCTCCACCTTCTCTTTCTCGGTGTACCACCTCTGAGGACACAACCCAAACAACAACTATATATTTTACAACAATATTAGAGAGAGAAAGTAGAGAGATGGGAGAGAGAATACCTGAGAATGCGGAGAAAATGGGAAGAATGAGGAGAGAACTCCTACTTATAAAGAGAGGAAACCGACGCGACTCCATGGGGTCATAATTAGGTCTACAAAGGGCCTAATTGGGCCACAAACAGCCTCCTTTCCTCGCGACTCTTCAACTGTCGCCTATACGGGCCCGGCTCCGTCAACGAATTCCCTAGCAACGCTTCAGCTCCCTCGCAACTGTTTGCCTCCCTGTGACTGATCGACTTCCCACGTGCTCAGATCCGCGTGTCCCATCGGTTAAATCCATCGTCTGACACATCTTCTCTCTCCAACCCACCAATAGATCTGTCTCTCGACACGCTCCATGAAAGAAGTTCTCCTCATCACAATGCAGCCGGCATACATTCGATAACTTCCCTTCTCACATCTTCTATACATTCACTCATCGAACCTCTCGAAACAACGGCTTCGATGCGTTTTATTAAGGCGCGTTCTTTCGTCACACGAGCGAACGAACATTGGTGCATCTCACCAAGATGCTTTCTCTTGCCAGCCGAATAAAACAGCCTTAGCGCACTCTACAACGTCGTTTCCCCTCGTCTCCCGAGACAATAGCGATCAGTGCGCTCAACCGACAAGATTTCACTCATTGAACCTATCGAAACAACGACTCCGATGCATTTTATTAAGGCGTGTTCTTTCGTCACCCGAGAGAACGGCCGTTGGTGCATCTCACCAAGATGCGTTCTCTCGCCAGCCGAACAAACAGCCTTAGCGCGCTCTATTACTTTGTTTCCCCTTGTCTCCCGAGACAACAACGATCGGCGCGCTCAACCGACAAGCTTTTTCCAACTGACACACACGGTCGTTCTACCGCACCGCCCCAACTGTTTCAGAACCAGAGCCTACAAATCCATCGAGATTGACCGAACCAATCATCAATGGACTTAGGGGGGACTTACTGTAGGAGGTGCATTACATTCCCTCACAAGGCCCATGAAATAATTGGCCTAAACCATCAGAATTAAAGCTTCTCGGCTTGGATCTCGGCTTGACGCGAGCGGCTCATCCTCATCTCGCTCATGACTGCTTTGGGTCATCGCCATGCAATTCAATCGGCTTACGGGGACGACTAAAAGTAGCTCGTCTGCTGACGTGGTCACTCGGCCCATTCGAGTGGAAGCCCACTAAGCCGAGCCGACCTAGGGCATTCATCAACGAGGGCGTCTATATAAGGGAACGAGGAGATAAAGGAAAGGGGATCCAGACCAGAATACACAGACAAGACGGCCAGAACTAGGGTTTCCATCCGTACACTTCTCACTGAATTGCTTCCCTTTTGTACTTTCCCAGCGACCTAACGCTCGCCGGCCTTTTGTAAAACTCATCCTAATCTTTCGTGAAACTCTCGTTGATAAATAAAACGCCTTTTATCAATCCCACAATCGAGTTAGGTTCGAAACGTGAGCGTCGAACGAACTCAGATCCAACAGAGAGGAGTAGGTCGAGAGGGGATACCCACAAACACTCAGGAGATAAGACAGAAGGATTATGGTTTATATCAATCTTCTAATTCTTGCTGAGTTCTTCTGATTCACATTAACTAATTTAATCTCTCTGTAATCACCTCAAGATCATTCAATAAACGGTTTTCAAAAAATGCATATCGAATTTTTGTTTATTTTCAGTACTATACTGAATTCAGATTAAACAGAAGATGAAGTAAACAAGGAGTGGGAGGAGGAAAGCTGCGGAGAAGGAACAGTCTGGTAGAATAAAGTGTTGAAATCAAGAGGAGTTTGCAGGAAGAAACAGAGGAATGAAAGGGATATATGTACATAGCAAGAGTAGATCAAAATATAGTGATGATGATAATGCGAAATATTCTTAAAAAAATGATTATACTTGAATAATATGTGGATCCTAAAGTGAATACAAATTATTATGTGTTAGACCAAGTTTCTATAGCTAATATTCCAAGTTTTTTTTTACGGCAAAAGGTTATTCCATTACTCAAACTTGAGGTGGCTTGGGTAACCAGACCAGAGTAGAACAACCAAAGTAACAGAGTTTTCGATGGAAATAATGAGCATTCCTAGCTAAAGAACCAGCTAGTGTATTGTGCGCACGTGGGATGTAGAAGATCTTGAATTCCGGTAACAAGAGTTTAATCATCTTGATAGCTTCCAGTTCAGTAGCAAAACTTGGTCATTCTTGAGGATTATTTATCATTGCAATAAGGTTCTATCAATCCGTCCCAAAATTTTGGCATGTCGAATGTTGTACCATACATTCCACTGCCCATCTCAAGGCCTCTAGCTCTGTATGCAATGCTGCTTCTCTTCTCGCTATGTTGCACGTTCCCATAAGTTGCGTCTTTCCATTCTCATCTTTCCACCCCCATCCACATCCACTAAATTGCGAGTTGGAAGTCCACGATCCATCATTCATACATATATTATGTAAGTTTTGGACTTGAGAATCTTCTAAGAAAGACTCTTGTTGTGGTAAAGATACCATCTCATTTGCATTATACCAGGCATGACATTCACTCTCCGCATATCTGACTAGTTCCAAGGGATCTCTATCAATTCCTCTAAAGAGCTTATCTTTCCGAGCTTTCCAAATATACCATATTAACCATGGATAAGGATCTTTGTCCAGTGATGGTTCCTCAAATCTATTCTTCCTCCAGAGCATGTAATCCGTATTTGTGTAAATGCTCAATGTCGGAAAGATATTTAGACTGGATGGTGTCCTTGATAGGGACAACACTTGTAGTGCCGGTGGACACTCAAAAATCACATGAGTTACCGTTTCGTCTGATTCCCTGCATCTTGGACAATAGTTATCGCATATCAAATGTCAGTAATTCAAATTTCGTGTCATCGCCACATGGCATGTTATTAATTGCCAAATAAGATGGCAACCTTTTTGAGGAGCTTTAATTTTCCAAGCAAGGGCTTGCAACTTTGTGATACTCGATTCTTTTATCTCCCTATCCGCTTCAATTTTCAGTACATTATGTGCCACCCAGTACCCAAATTTAACCGTATACTGCCCACTTTTTGTATGGGTCCAGCAGAAAGTATCCCTCCTACGAGTTGGGCTTATGACCAAACTTCGAATCAGCGGAATATCCTCTGGGCTGATATAGTTTTCCAAGAGTCCACCGTCCCATTCCCTTAAGTTCTCATCAATTAAGTTACTGAATGTCATTAACGGATGCATCACCGATACTGCTGGTCTAAGCTGGTCTTGCTGGTACCGTAGGGATCCATGGATATTCCCAAACCTTAACTTCATATTCCGAATGCACCTTGTTCCGTATACCTAAAAGCAGTAACTCTCTTGCAGCATAAATGCTAGTCCACACATACGATGGGTTAGTAACTGGTCTAATACGCAAAGGCGTGCTCATTTTTGTAATACCATCCCCTCAAAGCTCGGGCGACTAATGAATCAGGATTCTGGACCAGCCTCCAAAGTTCCTTTGCTAGGAGAGCCAAATTAAACTCATGAATCTTAGAAAATCCAATTCATCCCTCCTCTCTAGGTAGGCACACA
>CAJHQP010008840.1:0-25014 GCA_905132765.1 Moricandia arvensis
TCCTTTATTCCCTAAGATCAATACCTCAGACTGTCCCTGCCATCCCTCAGTCCCTGCCATTCCTCAGACTGTCCCTGCCATCCCTCAGTCCCTGCCATTCCTCAGACTGTCCCTGCTATTCCTCAGTCCCATTAATTTATTCTTTTCTTTATTCAAACTTGTCTGATTATTATATGTATTGTCTGGTCTATATATAGACATGTACCAAGACTAAGATAAGCAAGGAAATCATTTCTATTCTTCTCTCTCTTGAATTTCAAAATCCCTCTCTCTCTCTCTCCTCTCTCTCTCTCTCTCTTGTTCTTCATGTTCTTCATTCTCCAGCAGTAAACTACTTCTAAATCTCTCATTCTAACATAAATCTCACATGGTATCAGAGCAGTATGTTCTTGAGACCTAATTCTTCTTATTCTCTTTTCTTTCTTCCGCTAAATCTCTGAGTTTTTTATTTCTATTTTTGGCAAAGTTTGAGATTTTGAGAGAATAAGAGTAGAATAACCGAGAGTAAGAGAGAAAGAGTGATAGATTGAGAGATTAGAAGAGAGTGTGCTCAATGTTCATGATGAACTCGAGAGAGAGAAGAGAGAACCGCAAAAGAAAGAAATGATTTGCTTGATTGATTATTCAGAGAGGAGATACAAATATATAGGCAGTGATTTAGGTTTACAACGGATACAAAAGCAAAGGTTATGAAGGGGGAGACGTGGCCGGTCAAGGGAAGAGGAGCGCCTGTTTGAACTTGTAGAGGAGGGTGCGAGATGCTTTTGGCATCTTGACCAGATGCCTTCTCCTTTCCAGCCTTGGACAGGCTGTCTTGGTCAAGCTTGACCCCTTATCCGCGAGCCACTTCTTTACCGAGTTACCAACAAGTTAACCTTCTTCCTTTTCACCCACCAAGGTTATCTTCTTCCTTCTGCCTTGTGACCCAAGTCTCGGCCATGGATGTACGGACCATGAGTTGTACGGATCCGTACAACTTGACCCGGAATTTGTACAAGACCAAAATGTGATTTGGTCGAGTTTAAAGTAATTTGGGTCGAGTGGTCCGTACGGTCGGCCGTACAGTCCGTACGGTCGGCCGTACAGTCCGTACGGTCCGTACCGTCCGTACACTTACCCCAAATTTGCACAACCTTCCCTTTGATCCCAAAATCCTTCCTAAATCCTTCCTAAAAGCTCAAAAGCAATGTTCATTGGATATTCACCAACACAAAAGGGTTATAAGTGTTATGATCCAATGTCAAGAAGGGTGTTAATATCAAGAGATGTGAAGTTTGTGGAGACAAAGGGATACTATGAGGAGAAGAGTTGGGATGATTTGAAGGATTTATCCCAAGCATCAGAGAAAGCCACAAACGTCAGGATCATACTGGAGAATCTTGGTATTGGCATGCCTCAGGCGAGCCAAGAAACAAGGAGGAATCCTCCTGAAGCTGAACCTGGTCCAGAGACTGTAGTTGGTGAAAATGGGGTTGATGAAGCTGTGGAAGCTATTCATCCTGATCCTGAAGGGGGGAATCAACAAGAAACTCATGAACAGGATGAAAGGCAACAAGAACAACAAGAACCTTTTCATCAGAATGATGAAACAGAATCTGATGAAGAAGAAGAAACAAATCAGGTCCAGCCACTAAGAAGAAGTACCAGAATTAAGAAACCTGCATCAAACTGGATGAACACAAGAGTTTATTTCAATGCTGAAGCAGTGGCTCATCCAATAAGAGCAGTGTGCTCTCTTGCTCAGTATCCAGAGGAACATCAAGTGTTCATTGGGGAACTGGATCAGGAATATATTCCAAGATCATATAAAGAGGCAATGGAGCTGGAAGAGTGGAGAGATTCTGTTGGAAATGAAACCAATGCTATGATAGTCAATGACACTTGGTATGAAGCTGAGCTCCCAAAAGGCAAGAAGGCAGTGACAAGCAAGTGGGTTTTCACAATCAAATATTTGGCAAATGGAAAGGTGGAGAGGCGTAAGACAAGGCTGGTAGTAAGGGGATTCACTCAGACATATGGGGAGGATTATATTGACACATTTGCACCAGTAGCAAAGCTTCACACCATCAGGATTATTTTCTCAATTGCCACTAACTTGGAATGGGATTTATGGCAAATGGATGTGAAGAATGCTTTCTTACAAGGAGAGTTAGAAGATGAGGTGTACATGCATCCTCCTCCTGGTTTAGAGCATCTAGTCAAACCAGGAAATGTGTTGAGGCTAAAGAAAGCAATTTATGGTTTGAAGCAATCACCAAGGGCTTGGTATCACAAGCTACGCACCACATTGAATGGAAGAGGGTTTAGAAAGTCAGAGGCGGATCATACTCTCTTCACACTGACTGGTCCAAAAGGCATTGTTGTTATCTTGATATATGTTGATGATATTATCATCACAGGAAGTGACAAGGAAGGGATTCAGGCAACTAAGGCATTTCTGAAATCAGTATTTGATATCAAGGATCTTGGAGAGCTCGAGTACTTTCTTGGTATTGAAGTGTGCAGATCCAAAGAAGGATTGTTTCTGTCTCAAAGGAAGTATGCTATGGATCTTTTGAGTGAGGCAGGAAATCTTGGAGGAAGACCAGTAAAAGCACCCCTTGAAGAGGGTTATAAAGGACTGCAAGAGGGGGATTTTGAGAACACTCCATTTGATGATGTCAAGAAGTATAGAAGAATGGTGGGAAAACTCATCTATCTGACCATCACAAGACCAGACATCTGCTTTGCTGTGAATCAAGTGAGTCAACACATGCAGGAGCCTAAGGTACACCATTGGAACATGGTTGAGAGGATATTAAGATATCTGAGGGAAGCTCCAGGTCAAGGTGTATGGATGGGTTGCAATGGAAGCACAGAGATTGTGGGATATTGTGATGCTGATTGGGCTGGAGACAGAGTTGATAGGAGATCAACAACCGGCTATTGCACCTTTATTGGAGGAAATTTAGTCACATGGAAGAGCAAGAAGCAGAAAGTGGTATCTTGCTCAGTGCTGAGGCAGAGTACCGATCTATGAGGAAGCTAACTAGTGAACTCATATGGATCAAGGGACTGCTAAGGGACTTGACTATAGAGATCACTACACCTATGACAATGCATTGTGATAATCAGGCGGCTATATTTTAACTTGAAGAGATACAAATGAACAAGAGAGAGATGAGATGGAGGCAAAGGAGATAGATGGTGTGAAGAGATCTTGTGCAACAAGAATGGAGAAGGCTGTGGGAAGCTGATATGTGCACAAGAGGCTCTAGAACACATTGAGGATGATCAAGAAGGACCTGGGAAGCTTTGGTGAGAAGAAGGGATCAAATGGTCGAGTTTAGGGTGAGTTGTACGGATGGCCGTACGGCCGTACGGACTGTACGGATCCGTACGGACCAGACTCGACCCAAAACATATATATTCGACCATTTGAGCATAAAAGAGGTTTTAGGGCTTGTGCAAACTTAGGGCACAATGTGTACGGACCAGGTTGATCCTCTATGGCCGTACAACCCTAAGAAAGCACAAGACTTGTAAACCAAGCTTCAAGAAGGTTTAGGGTTGTGAGCAAAGACTTGGGATCCAAGGGAGGTTTAGGCGAGATGAAAAGATGCTGAGTATATTCCATCTGCCAAAGGAAGAGCAAGGATGCTTTCCAGAAAGGAAGAACCTTATCCACAACCTTATCCACTCACCAAAGGAAGGGGCATGAACCTAGACACATCTCTGGATAGGTTCAGTGACCTTGCTGGCTCATTCTCAGCCAAGCTTCCCTTAGGCGAGCTCCTCTGGTTCCAGGCTGTCCCAAAACGTGTGGAGAACTCTGTCCACACAATTCAAACCGAGGAGCCTCTTCCCTTTGACTCCACATGCTTTGTTGATTATTTTGTAAACCCTAATGTATCCATCTCTCTCTATATAATGTCTCTCTGGTCGAAATGTAATCATTCAAGGGAGTAAGGGGGAAAACCCCTCTCCACTTCCAGAAATAAAAGCTTGATGTTCTTGATTCGAAACCTCTCTTAGTCTACCTCTTTCTTAGTCTCTTTAATCTCTCTAAGTCTCTCTTAATCTCTGGTTTTGATTCAAGTAAACACAAGTAAACCAGAACCCATTCTCTTCTTCATTTCGTGTTCATCATTGCCTTAAAGGCTTGTTCATCACACACAAACCCAGATCCTTATACTCTGGTGAAAATCCAACATGGTATCAGAGCCAGGTTCATCAGAACTTGGTGTCTAGCTTCCGCAAAGATCAAGGCTTTCTCTCCTGCCATCAAAACCCAGAAAGGAGCTTCCTTTCCAGCCGGTTCATCCTTTACAAGAAGGAGTTCATCAGCAAACCCAGAAGCTGTTCTTGAAGTCTCATACTCTCTCATACCGTCCAGAAGAAAGGAGAGCCTCGGATCCAGAAGTTATGGAGTGGATTAGCTACCCTCTTCATCAAATCAAGTCCAAGGCGTGTTCTTATTCAAAGACCAGGAAGAAAGGTGAAAGCTTTCACCTTGTTACTGGTGAGGGCGACCAATGTATGAAGAAAGGTGGGGACTTTGGGCATGGAGAGTCCAAGGGAAGGTCCATGGAAGAAGGATGTGTTGGGTCGCAACCAAGAGCTCCTGATCTTGCCATGAATCAAAGGTGTTCAAGGAACTAACAATAGTTCCTTGTTTGTAAGAACCTATTGTCCCTTGTTATAAAGCTTGATACTTTATGAACTGAATGTGTTGTGTGATGTGTTTGAGACCTGAGGATGTGTTAAGATTGCTAGATATGAATGTTTAGAATCTATCCCAGGATGTTTAGATGACTAGTTTTGAATGGTTGAGTGTTTAAAAGTGCTTGCTCCAGTTCTAAGTGTTGCTTGACATGATATTAGATAGCATGTTCTGAATCTGCTTGCATACATGAATAGAACTGATTAAAGTGAAGCATTTGGGTCTGGTGTTTGGAAATGGCAGTGATGCTTAGTCTCTGTTCTTATGAATGTCTTGCTAGGATGATAGATAGCTGTATCTAATCCGTTTTGCATTCATGAAGTAAATGGTTAAGGCTGTTGCATACTCTTGTCATTGGGCAGCCTTAAGGTTGAGACATCTAGACTGATGTCTAAGGGTCGTTTAAGGCAGGGAATTGTTGCCTAAGTGCTTTGTGATAGCACTTAGAGAGTGGTAAGCTTGCATTAGATGGATCTCAATGATGATGAGATGTTTCTAAGTGCAAAGCTTATGACATTGGTGATCAAACTTGATGATTAGTCAAGGTTTGATCCCAATGCAAAGGTGTCTTATCCCGTTTGGAGTTTGAGTGTTGTTTCAGGTTCACATGGAGTGTCTCTTGTTCAACACCAATCTGGAACAAGAGGAAGGCTTGGTCCATTGTGTGGAGCAATGGGAAGGTTCTTGGTGTAGTAGCCAGTTATAAGAAGCGCAGGCCATGAAGGTTGTTGAGCTCCTGGTTCAAGGCACACAAGAAGAGAAGGTCATCTCTAAAGCTTGAGGAGGCCGGTGACCTGAGGGTACTTGAGGTTGAAGACATGAAGGTGGACCAGTGATTTAAGCGCAGCTGTTGGGGTGGTGTGCTCCTGGTTTGGATGCTTATTCAGGCTCACTTTCAAGCTTGAACCTAGACTCAATTCAAGCTTGAGATGGGGACTTGAGTGAGCTACCTGATGATCTAAGTTCAAGACCTGGTTCCTCCTCACCATTGCACCAGGAATAGAAGATGGAGCCATCCGGGTTTAGACATTGGCGAGTCTAGACAAGAGAGTGGTCAGAGCACTCTTGGCTGTGTGAAGAAGAAAGTGACTCTACAATGCGGCTTCTGAAGTGAGGTGGTTGAAGAGTTAGCTGAGGTATCTTCCAGCATTCCATTCAAGGTGGCGAGATCAGAAAGGAGTGGGCAGTGGTGTGTTGATCAAGATCATGAAGCAATCCTTCCAAGCTTGACTTGTTCCACATGGTCAAGCTTGAGGGGGAGTATTGAGAAGCTTCAATGATCTGTGAAGATGGAGTCCTTGGTGGTTATTCAAGAAGAAGAAGCAACCAAGGCTGAGAAGGATGATGGTACTCAATGGAGGTTGTATCTGGTAATCCGAGCACTTAACCCAACAAGAAGTTGGGTGAAAGGGGGAGAGACCAAGATCAGTATGGAGTGAGCTAGATGAGCTCAAGAAGTGTTAGTGGTGAGCAATCCAAGTCGGATTAGCTTACACCACAATGAGGGCCATGATCCAGAGTTCTTTGTGTCCACCACACTGGTTGTGAGACAAAGAACTCACTGGCCAATCCCTAGGCCTTGAAGGAGCTTACTCTTTTCCTTATGAGGGTTTTATCCCTAAGGAGGGTTTTCTCTCATAAGGTTTTTAATGAGGAGTGACTTCAAGGTTCCAAGCTTGACTTAGGATCACTAGAGTCAAGCTTGAGGGGGAGTGTTAACTTGAAGAGATACAAATGAACAAGAGAGAGATGAGATGGAGGCAAAGGAGATAGATGGTGTGAAGAGATCTTGTGCAACAAGAATGGAGAAGGCTGTGGGAAGCTGATATGTGCACAAGAGGTTCTAGAACACATTGAGGATGATCAAGAAGGACCTGGGAAGCTTTGGTGAGAAGAAGGGATCAAATGGTCGAGTTTAGGGTGAGTTGTACGGATGGCCGTACGGCCGTACGGACTCTACGGACTGTATGGATCCGTACGGACCAGACTCGACCCAAAACATATATATTCGACCATTTGAGCATAAAAGAGGTTTTAGGGCTTGTGCAAACTTAGGGCACAATGTGTACGGACCAGGTTGATCCTCTATGGCCGTACAACCCTAAGAAAGCACAAGACTTGTAAACCAAGCTTCAAGAAGGTTTAGGGTTGTGAGCAAAGACTTGGGATCCAAGGGAGGTTTAGGCGAGATGAAAAGATGCTGAGTATATTCCATCTGCCAAAGGAAGAGCAAGGATGCTTTCCAGAAAGGAAGAACCTTATCCACAACCTTATCCACTCACCAAAGGAAGGGGCATGAACCTAGACACATCTCTGAATAGGTTCAGTGACCTTGCTGGCTCATTCTCAGCCAAGCTTCCCTTAGGCGAGCTCCTCTGGTTCCAGGCTGTCCCAAAACGTGTGGAGAACTCTGTCCACACAATTCAAACCGAGGAGCCTCTTCCCTTTGACTCCACATGCTTTGTTGATTATTTTGTAAACCCTAATGTATCCATCTCTCTCTATATAATGTCTCTCTGGTCGAAATGTAATCATTCAAGGGAGTAAGGGGGAAAACCCCTCTCCACTTCCAGAAATAAAAGCTTGATGTTCTTGATTCGAAACCTCTCTTAGTCTCCCTCTTTCTTAGTCTCTTTAATCTCTCTAAGTCTCTCTTAATCTCTGGTTTTGATTCAAGTAAACACAAGTAAACCAGAACCCATTCTCTTCTTCATTTCGTGTTCATCATTGCCTTAAAGGCTTTTTCATCACACACAAACCCAGATCCTTATACTCTGGTGAAAATCCAACACTATACACATTGCATCAAACTCAGTCTTCCATGAGAGAACAAAGCATATAGAAGTGGACTGCCACAAGGTGAGACAAGCAGTGGAACAGCAAGTGATACTTCCATGCTATACAAGAAGTGAAGATCAACTGGCTGATATATTCACTAAGGCAGCCAGCAGCAAGGTTTGTGAGTTCATTCATCCTAAGCTTGGACTCATAGACCTTTCATGTCACTGATCCTCTTGGCATGAAGTGTTCTACTCTTTTTTCCTTGGCTTGGTTTTTATCCCATGAGGTTTTGCTAGGCTAGAGGTTTTAATGAGGGAATGCTTCATGGTTTCCAAGCTTGACCAGTCCCTATGGTCAAGCTTGAGGGGGAGTGTTGACATGAAGTAATTAATGACAAAGAGATGAGAAGCTAGAAAGAGGAGCATCCGAGATGAAGAAGAAAATTGGACCATACAGTCTCTGACCTAACTTAGGGTGCAAGGAAAGAAATAGAGGGAACTTGACCAGAAACTTATTCAAAGGGTCTGGAGCACATATTTCCTTGTCCAGAAGCAGAGAGAGACGTTGGGAGGAAGAGTCACATGTCTGATCTGGTCTGGTGAGGCAGAGAATCAATTGGGGACCAGTTAGGAGCTGTCACTTTCACTTCAGCTGCAAGAGCCCTTTGTCTTGTTCTCTCTCATTTGTTTATTGTATTTCCTTGTCAACTTGCATCTGTGTATTGAGTCTATTTAAAGGATGTAAGCAGACATAATTAATCTAAGGAAACCATTTCTCTCCTTCTCTCTCTTTTACAATTTCGAAATCTCTCTCTCTCTCTCTCTCTCTCTCTTGTTCTTCATGTTCTTCATTCTCCAGCAATAAACTCTCTCTAAAATCTCTCTTTCTAACAAGCTTGAGGGGGAGTATTGAGATGAAGAACCAGAAGAGAATGAGAGACATTGATCAGAATGGACAAAATGGAGAAGGAACTCGGAGACTTGAGGAACAAGGCATTCCGTACAAGACTTGGAACTCAAGTCATCCAAGAAAAGACCTAGCTTGACTTGGAAGACAAGGCAAGCCTCACTCACACGCCAACCTTAGTCACAGATGGGAAGAGTGCTTTCTGGGCAGAGTTTGAATTCAAAATGGGAGAAGTCACATGATTCAAATCAAGCAAGAGTAAAACGTTGGGACAAGTCACTTTCACCATCAGGAATCTCCAGAGAGGACCACTTGCATTAGTTTAATGTTTTCCCTTTTGTTTTGTTCCTAAATGTCACTATCCTTTCTCTCTGTATGGTTCCTATATAATAAGCATCAAGCAGAATGAATAAACTAAGGAGAAAGTAACCTCCTCTTTACTTGTTTACTTTCTCTCTCTTCTCTCACGAAAATACTCTCCTCTTCTCTCTTTCATCAAGTGTTCTTCATGTTCTTGCTGTTCTTCAGCTTACTCTCTCCTAAACTCTCTTAAACTTACAAAACAGTCATCACCGCATCACTCCAAAACGTTTTGGGGACATTGGACTGGAACATGACTGACCGAGCCACCTCCATAAGATGCCTATTCTTCCTCTCAGCCACTCCATTTTGTTGTGGCGTGTAAGGGCAGCTTGTTTGGTGAAGGATCCCATGTTGAGCTAGGTGTTGCTTGAATGCAAGGCTTGTATACTCACCACCATTGTCAGACCTGAAAATCTTAATCTTGGCATGGTAATGGTTAGTCACATAAGCCTGAAAATTTCTAAATGCATCAAGCACTCTATCCTTAGTTTGAATGAGAGTTATCCAGGTGTATTTCGATTTTTCATCAATGAATGTAACAAAGTACTTGTAGTTTTCCTTAGATAAACAAGGAGCAGTCCACACATCTGAATGCACAAGATCAAAACACTTTTCATAAAGAGTTGTAGATTTTGGAAAAACTGCCTTACAATGTTTACCCAAGATACATGCTTCACATTCATTATTCTTATACATGACACCTGGTAACATTAATCTTAAGGCTCTAACATGAGGATGACCTACTCTAGCATGCCACAATGCATCATTATTCAACACAGAATTAGAACTAAACGAGTATTTAAAATCCGGATTAGGGATGGTGTCTTCAAGCATGTAAAGATCTCCTTTTGTTACTCCCTTTCCGATCAACTTATGGCTCTCAATATCCTGAAACTTCACATCATTAGGACTGAATATGACATTACAATGCAAATCAGTGGTGCATCTCTTTACTGACAACAGATTAGATGTGAATTCAGGCATGTAAAAAGCTTTAGACTCCTTATCAAATAGGTTTAACTTGCTGAGTCCTCTTATTGCTATCCTATCATCATTAGCAATCATTACATGACCATGAGCAGGTTCTATGTCTTTTATCAACTTAACATCACTAATCATATGGTTATAAACTCCTGAATCAACAACAAGAGGCTTACTAGTTTTATGAGTATGATAGGAACTAGGCGATTCATTTTCTAAATGATCATAGTTCTTAGGCAACCTAGATGTAGCAATATGAGAGTCATTTTCAGTTGACAATTGATCAGGGATATTAAGCAATGTATGAGCAGCATAGGAGTATTCTAGAGGGTTACCAGATACATTACCATTCTCTTTGAGAGCTTTGATGAGGGCATCAATGTCGGACCTCCTGTTAAGCTCATGGTCCATGCTCTTCACGGGAGTATGGTGAGATGTCAAGGCCTTTCCTTCTCCTTCACGAGTGGTTGAACCAGCTCCGGATGAACCACCAGCTTCACTTGCTTCGGTTGAAAGGTGAGCTCTAGCATCACGTTCCTTCATGAACTTGGCCGGCTTGAGATGGGGAAGGAGTATCCAACATTGGCTCCTCTTATGACCCGGCTTCTTGCAGTGATCACAGTTGCCTCCAAACCTCCTTTCCTCACCTCCTCTTCTTTCATCAGGCCTGTACATAGCTTTGTTAGCTTGGACAGCCTCAGCTTGGTTGGCCAGGGACAGTTACCCCTTACCACCAAACAACCCCAAGGACCCTTCCTCCTTCTGGATCTGAGCACACACTTCCTCCAAAGTTGGGAGCTTTGGTGCCCTGAGTATGTGCTTAATCAGATCGTTGGAGGCCGGATTCAGAGTCAACATTAACCCAAACACATGATCTTGTTCACGCCTCTCCATGAGAGTATCTTGATCTGTTGTGTTGGGTCTAAGCATTTCCAGTTCGGACCAGAGTGCCCTGAACTTACCCAAGTGTTTGGTAAACTCAACCTCTTCTTGAGCAAGAGTGTTTATGGCTCTCTTGAGCTCAAACACTCGGCTCAGATTGGAAGTGTTACCATAGCTCTCTTGCGTGCGTTTGGTTGTCTCTGCTTTGTTTTGATTCCAGGAGAACAAAGAAATAAACTTGAAGCCAAAAGTGTCAAAGCCATATTCATTGGGTATTCTGCAAATCAAAAGGTATACAAGTGCTATGTACCAGAAGCCAGGAGAGTAATGGTCTCAAGGGATGTTAAATTTGTTGAAATGAGAACACCAAGAAGAGCTGAACCGAGTGGCAGGAGGAGAAGCTCTTCAGGTGGTGTAATGTAAGAGCTTGAGTGAGACAAGCTACTAACTAAACTCCAAAGACAACAAGGAAGAGCACAAGAGTGAATGTGTGGAGTAAAGCGCCTATTCTGAATGTGAAGGAGAGCTTTGGGGCAGCAAAGCTATCATCACTCTATGGAGCAGAGTGAGGACGAAAATGGAGACCTTCAGGGATCCATTTGAGTGTGGCAATCACTCATGCTCCAGAGAAAAGAAGAATGAAGAATACACACTCTTGTTCAATATTAGTGAGTACAGCTGAACTTATGGCCCAATCCTTCTGTGGAAGAGAAGCCCAAAGTAGACAGGTCCAACATGATCAAGTAAGGATGTCCAACATGACCCACTAAGGAGAAGCTCATATGATCAAGTCTGAGAGCCCAATAAGGATTGGTTGAACACAGCCCAGTGTAGCCTAATCAGTTTGTCTACACAAGGAGCCCAAGAAGAAGAGTCCAATAGCATAAGGAGAAACAATGAAGAAGACAAGCCCAATAAGGATCCAATAAAGTGAAGTAGAGAAGCAAGTAAACTGGTGACAAGCAGGTGAAGAAAAGTCAACAATAGTAGGCTAAGCTCATTATGCTTACTTCTGAAGGTGGAAAGCTGCTGAGATATTTCTCTGTGAAACTAGAGGTGGGACACGTTTTTACCCCTTGTTTTAGCTCTTAGTTTCACTTTGTATCAGAATCAAGTGGCAACTAGACTGACATGAGTTAGCTTTAGGCATAAGCATTCAGTCTCTGTTTTCTGTATAAATATGTATGTTATATTATCATTGAAACCTAAGAAAGCCATTGAGCTTCTTCCCCCTTATGCTCATGTACTTCACCAAAAATGTTTGGGGTTACAAATCTTTAAATTTCAACAAAATTTGTGAGTCAAAAGGCTACTATGGTGAAAAAAGCTGGGATAACCTGAAAGATCTCTCACACGCACCATCAGACAGAGCAAATAACTTGAGGATCATCTTGTAAAGCCTGGATGTTAATCAGCCCAAGGCAAGGGAGGCTCCAAGAGAGGCTCCTCATCAAACCGCAGATACAGTTCAAGAGGGTATCCAGGTTGATCCTGAGGGGGACAACTAACCAGAACCAGAAGGAACAATGCAGCATGAAGGTTCTGAAAGTCATGATCAACCTGATCACCCTCAAGATCATGAAGATGAGGACACTGAAGAGCAAGTGCAAGTACAACCATTGAGAAGAAGCACTAGGATTAGGCATGATCCAGAGACCTGGAAAAATAAAAGGGTATACTTTAATGCCAATGCAGTTGCTCATCCCACTCAGGCAGTTTGCTCCTTGGCTCAATATCCAGAAGAACATCAAGCCTTCATCAGCAATGTAGATCAAGAGTACCTTCCAAGTGTTGACATTGTTGCAATGAAGACATGAATGATAGAGAAGAATAAATCAAGGCATGAGGAACATCCAGAATGATCAAGTATAAATGATGACTTGTCCGTACAGTTAGGTCAAGGAGTGACCTAACTTGACTTGTAAGAAAAGAGAAGGTTTATCTTGAGAAGAAAGGAAGAAGAAAGGAAGTATAATCTATTCAGAACCAAAGAGGATGTCAACTTGAGGCAGAAGGACATTAGGGAGAGAAGTCACGTGTGGTGTTAAGGAGAGTGGACCACTTAGCTCCTGTCGCTTTCCAACATTGCTGGGCGTGCCTCTGCCCCTCCTCAGACTGTCCCTGCCATCCCTCAGTCCCTGCCATTCCTCAGACTGTCCCTGCTATCCCTCAGAATGTCCCTGCTATTCCTCAGTCCCATTAATTTATTCTTTTCTTTATTCAAACTTGTCTGATTATTATATGTATTGTCTGGTCTACATATAGACATGTACCAAGACTAAGATAAGCAAGGAAATCAATTCTATCCTTCTCTCTCTTTGAATTTAAAAATCCCTCTCTCTCTCTCTCTCTCTCTCTCTCTCTCTCTCTCTCTCTCTCTTGTTCTTCATGTTCTTCATTCTCCAGCAGTAAACTACTTCTAAATCTCTCATTCTAACATAAATCTCACATGGTATCAGAGCAGTATGTTCTTGAGACCTAATTCTTCTTATTCTCTTTTCTTTCTTCCGCTAAATCTCTGAGTTTTTTTTTTCTATTTTTGGCAAAGTTTGAGATTTTGAGAGAATAAGAGTAGAATAACCGAGAGTAAGAGAGAAAGAGTGATAGATTGAGAGATTAGAAGAGTGTGTGCTCGATGTTCATGATGAACTCGAGAGAGAGAAGAGAGAACCGCAAAAGAAAAAAATGATTTGCTTGATTGATTATTCAGAGAGGAGATACAAATATATAGGCAGTGATTTAGGTTTACAACGGATACAAAAGCAAAGGTTATGAAGGGGGAGACATGGCCGGTCAAGGGAAGAGGAGCGCCTGGTTTGAACTTGTGGAGGAGGGTGCGAGATGCTTTTGGCATCTTGACTAGATGCCTTCTCCTTTCCAGCCTTGGACAGGCTGTCTTGGTCAAGCTTGACCCCTTATCCGCGAGCCACTTCTTTACCGAGTTACCAACAAGTTAACCTTCTTCCTTTTCACCCACCAAGGTTATCTTCTTCCTTCTGCCTTGTGACCCAAGTCTCGGCCATGGATGTACGGACCATGAGTTGTACGGATCCGTACAACTTGACCCGGAATTTGCACAAGACCAAAATGTGATTTGGTCAAGTTTAAAGTAATTTGGGTCGAGTGGTCCGTACGGTCGGTCGTACAGTCCGTACCGTCCGTACCGTCCGTACACTTACCCCAAATTTGCACAACCTTCCCTTTGATCCCAAAATCCTTCCTAAACCCTTTAAACCTCCTATCTTTATTACCTCAGATCAACAAAGCTCATCTTGTTCTTCAGCTGTTCATCATTTCCAGCTCCAGAAATTGCCAAAAATGGAAAAGATGATTTCGACCAAGAAAATGAAGAAGGATAATCTCGTTCCAGTGACCCTAGAGGGTCCTAACTATCTTTTATGGTCAAGAGTGGCCAGAGTTACCTTGGGAAGTCATGGAATTTGGGACAGCCATATCATGGAGGCTGAAACTTCAAAGAGTATGGCTCAAGAGGATAGTCAGGCTACTTGCCTAAAGCATGAAGACAAGTGGGTTCAAGAGGAACAGCAAACACTTGGAATTATACACAGCTCTCTTTCTGAACAGATCTTGGAGGATCATTATCACCTCAGAACCGCCAAGAGTTTATGGGAGAAACTTCAAAATGTTTATGGGAATCTATGGGAGAGTCTTCAAGCTGTCTATGAGCAAGAAAAAGTTTTCAGTCTTCTCCTAAACCTGGATTCACCCTGTAATAGTCTGATAAGTTATATCATTCAAGAAAGGAAGCTTCCAAGTTCCCTAGGAAGCCAGTCAAGTGCATTTAAGCTCAAGGAGTTTGAGCATCAAGTAATTACAGGAAGAACCATGTATTCAGCACTCTGTGGTGATTCTAATGAAGGAGGAACATGGAGGAGTATGGCAGGGGCGACCAATTCTGATAGTCCAGTGACCAGAAGAGACTTTGATTCCTTCATAAAAGCTGCCAAGGCCCTTATCTCACCCAAGGAGGTTGGTAAATATTATCCTGACTCTAAACCCATCATTATAGATTCAGGAGCTAGCCATCACATGATTAGTGATAGGAACCTGGTTAGTAATATCAAACCTGCCTCAGGGAATGTGCTTATAGCAAATGGTGATAAGGTTAAGATAGAAGGGATAGGGAACCTTAGGCTGTTTAATAGAGAATCCACTGCCTTATATATGCCTCAGTTTACATCAAACTTGCTATCAGTTAAAAGGGCAACCGTGGACCTGAATTGTCAAGTTATTTTTAGACCTGATGAGGTTGAATTTCAAGACCTGAAGTCAGGGCAGGTAATTGGAAAAGGGTACAGCCATCAGGAACTATATCACCTAGAAAAGACTAAGGTTTCTTGGTACGGCCCTGGATAGGCTGTAACTCCCTGGATCTCTTGTAGGTGGGTAAATCCTTTGATAATCCTTGCAAACAGAGAATCAAGGACTCAATCTGCTTCAAGGCTTGTGGATCGATGTGGGACACAAGAGATATGGTACGTCTCCTGATACTCCAAGGCTTCTGATCTGGATATGACACACCAAAACAGAGAACCCACGCTGGATGTTACTCACCAGCAAGTCTCAACTCGCCAAAGCAAGAGCAGAGATGAAAAGAAACGTTTTTGATTGCTAAACTTGATTGATTCATTATTCAGCTGACTGCATACAATTATATAAAAGAAAACACGAAATCCCTAATCCTTAACCAAATTGGTTTACTCTAATTCTAATCCTCATCCAATTTGAAATTGGTTTACAAAACCTAATCCTAATTGGTTTTGGTTTACCCTGGTTAATCCCAAAACGAAATTGCCTTTGGTTCAAATTAAAAACATTACAATCCCTTAAACAATCAGAGATTAAACCAATGGTTTAATTCCCTTTCCTTCTTCATGATGCCCACGACTTTAACTGAGTACTGGAGTGTCTCCTGATGGTCTGTGGATCCTCCACGTGCTGTTGCTTCATCCATCTTGACCTCTCCATGTCCACACTGTTTCATGATCATCCCATGACTATCAGAGGCCGCATCAAGTCTCTTATCCTTCTCTCTGTCTAATACTTCATAGACCATTCCAATTAGACATTGAAACTGCTCATTCAGCCAAGCTTTGATCAGTAGTTTAGCTAGCCAATAGATTGGATCCTTTGACTTGAGCTTGAGCCTGCTCAGGATCGCACCATACTCTCTCCCTTCAAAAGGATTTGTCCTCAAATCCAAGTCTTGTAAGATGGCAGTACCTTGAACAATCAACTCCAAACTCTTGACTGTTTTAACCACGAATTGATTCATGTCTTTGCACACACAAACCTCTTCTCCTGGTTTGAATACAAAGTGATGCAATCCTTTCACGTGCCTTAGATATATCTCATTGCAAACAGAACTTAGAGCAAGCAGTTTCTCCTCTTTAACAACAACAAGTTTCTGTTTTGCTCTTCTAAGCTGGTTCTGATCAATTATGGATCTGATCAAAAACGTGTTACCTGCTGACTCTCTTCTCTTATCACAGCAGCTACTTAGGATCACACCATCCTCTCTCCCTTCAAAAAGATTTGACCTCAAATCTTGTTCTTCAGGAGTGAAGAAACCTTACAGATCAAGCTTGTATGAAACTGTTTTCTGAGCCAGATTGTTGTTGTGCCTTCTACTAACACTCAAGCTTCCTCCTGGTTCAAAAACGACTTGCTGCAAGCCCTTAACAAACTCTCAGATGCTCCAATAAGCTGGACTGGAAGTATAAAGTAGACAAGGTCAGTAAACTACAAGTTAAAGACTGAAAGCTTTCACCTTGATCAATCACAGCAAGCACCAATTCATGAGTTGTAGATGACTCTCCAGGCACTTTTTCTTCTTGTTTTCTTTGATCAGACACGAGCTCACACAATACTTGTATGTGTACTTCTTTATAAGCTGCAGACTGTTGGAATTCATGAGTGTTTGTCTCATGTCAAGAGAGTATTCAGTTAACTTGTAACTGAATCTTCTTCAACCATACAACAGGAACTCACCATTTAAGGGAAGAGACAACCAACTTGTGATTGAATCCTCATACACAGCTTACTATATAACCAAGAATCCTAGACAGTAAACTGGTTTTGTGAAGCAGAAACTCTCTAGTATGAATCTAATCCTTGAGAAGTAACACAACACTTAGAGTTTGTGTACTTAAGATGAAGAGGATTTTAGAATCAGTAATCTAGAGATTAAGAGAATATAAAGAAGAGTTTAGAGTGAGTTTGACAAGTATTAGGCTGCCTTAAGAGAAATAGAATTAAGGCAGCCTCTAAACCCTAATGCTTAACTCCTTACATTGTGAATATTGTTTAGACACAAGCAAGAGAGAGAGAGACACGAGCTTAGAGAGAGAGAGAAACTTGTCTATTGATTCTGGTTAGTGTTACAAGAGAGGGTGAAGGTCTTTAAATAGACAATCACTTACAATAAACAATTACTAAAACAAGGAAATATAAACAAATAATTCTGTAGGGATGAGAAGAGGCCAAAGGGGATACAGCCAAGGGGAGGCACGTCCAGAGGAGGAGAAAGGGACAGGAGAGAGATAGTGACCAGGTCTGATGAGTGAAAGTGACAGGCCAGCAACAGCTCCCCCTTAAGCTTAACATGTGACTTTCTTCCATATTTGAATTTGAATCTGGTCAAACCCTCTACCAACGGTTTCCTTAGCTTTGGAGACCCTAAGCTCGTGTTCCCATCAGTACCTTGTCTCCCAAGGCAAGTTAGGTCATAGTAGATTGCTTGTGATCCAAGTTTGTACAAACAGAACCAAATTGGCTTCTCTTGATGAACTTATCCTTGGATCATCAACCAGCTTCTTCTTCTGGTCATCCCTTTATTTATTTCAATACTCCCCCTCAAGCTTGACCATAGGAGATCCTTGGGCAAGCTTGGAACTGAAAGTACTTGCCTCATTAAAAACCTGAGTATGGAAAACCTCTTGGGATAAAACCATACTTAGGGAAAAAGAGTGCAACCACCCTCAGCCTAGGGATTGGCAAGTGGGTTTATGAGTCTTATGATCAAGTTTAAGGACTCATAAACCCTGGATCATGGCCCTACTTCAATGGCAAGCAGGCACCAATGCCTTCCTTGCTTCACACTCAAAACTGTTTGGAACTCTCCATGTGGCTGGTTCTTTGTCTCCCCCTTTCTTCTGACATCATGCCATCATTGGAGGATTTGATCCACGACCATACTCTTCTCATGAGCTCCAAGTACCTTGCATAATTTTCTGAAGAATGGACATTGGCTTCTCATATTTGACACCCCTCCTCAAGCTTGACATGAGAATGAGAGTATGTGGTCAAGCTTGGAAGATGAGAGCCAGTGATGATCACCAAATCCCTGAGACCACAGCCCTCTTGGCTTGAATTGTGGTCTTTTCTCTTGAGTGTACTTCCTATCCACCCTCTTGGCATCAAGTAAGTCACTTTTTAGCACTTTCTCCACTGCTCCATTCATCCTCTCAACCATCTTGGGAGTTAATGGACACAATCAGTGTCCAAAGTGTTGATGGGCAGTGGGCAATCTCCATGGTCAGGAATATACATAATATGTAGGCTCTGATCAACATGGGCAGCCTGTCAACAAACACTAAGACAAGCATCAGTAGACAACAAGAGATCAGATCATGGGTTTTCACCAAGTCTGATCTCTAAAACACATTTCAAACAAGTACAGCAAGCAATGGACAAATATCTTCATGATTCTATCACAGAAACACTCTCTGAATCCTAATCATCAAGACAAAGCATTCATGCAAAAACAAAATTAATTTTCCTAAGGACAGAAGCAAGACTATTCTTTCAAGACAGCTTAACTTCAAGAAAGTTTAACAACCATAGGCAGATTCTAAACAAGATTGTGAGAATAGAGATTTAAGTAACCAGAGAGTATAAGTAACCAGAGAATAAGTAGAGAGTATAGAATGATGTAACCAGAGTATTAGTAGCCAGAGAATGGGAGAATGATGGAGAATAAGTAACCTGGAGAATCAGAGAATGAGAGAATAGAAAAACAGAGTTTGCTCAAGAGTTCAAATGGACAGAGTTTTGCTCTGTTTTCTTGAGTTTTGCGGAAGCATTGACAGCCAGGAGCATCCAATACTCATCAAGAGTTTGGTGCTTTAGTAGCTGAAACACAATGGACCATTGGACAATCAATTTATCCACTGATCTTAGACATGTGCCACTGGAATAACTCATGAACTGATGTTTTCCAGGGCTTGCAATAAGAGAACCATCAGAATAACACATGAACAAGTGTTTTCTGTGGCTTAGAAAACCATGAAACCAATGGATCAAAACAGTTTGTCCACTGGTCAAAGAGATGCTCCATTAAGAGAGAGCTATTATCCAATGGATAAAGCATAATGGTGAAACATTTTCGAAATCTCTCTCTTCCTCAAGCTTGATTTAAGATACTAACAAGTAATGACCAAGCTAACCCTATATCAGAGTGGGAGAGAAAGGGTTTATTCAAAAAACAGAGAGAAAAGAGGTGAGTTTGATCCCAAAGAAGAGCAACAAGGCTCTGATACCATGTTGGAATTCATGAGTGTTTGTCTCATGTCAAGAGAGTATTCAGTTAACTTGTAACTGAATCTTCTTCAACCATACAACAGGAACTCACCATTTAAGGGAAGAGACAACCAACTTGTGATTGAATCCTCATACACAGCTTACTATATAACCAAGAATCCTAGACAGTAAACTGGTTTTGTGAATCAGAAACTCTCTATTATGAATCTAATCCTTGAGAAGTAACACAACACTTAGAGTTTGTGTACTTAAGATGAAGAGGATTTTAGAATCAGTAATCTAGAGATTAAGAGAATATAAAGAAGAGTTTAGCGTGAGTTTGACAAGTATTAGGCTGCCTTAAGAGAAATAGAATTAAGGCAGCCTCTAAACCCTAATGCTTAACTCCTTACATTGTGAATATTGTTTAGACACAAGCAAGAGAGAGAGAGACACGAGCTTAGAGAGAGAGAGAAACTTGTCTATTGATTCTGGTTAGTGTTACAAGAGAGGGTGAAGGTCTTTAAATAAGACAATCACTTACAATAAACAATTACTAAAACAAGGAAATATAAACAAATAATTCTGTAGGGATGAGAAGAGGCCAAAGGGGATACAGCCAAGGGGAGGCACGTCCAGAGGAGGAGAAAGGGACAGGAGAGAGATAGTGACCAGGTCTGATGAGTGAAAGTGACAGGCCAGAAACAGCTCCCCCTTAAGCTTAACATGTGACTTTCTTCCATATTTGAATTTGAATCTGGTCAAACCCTCTACCAACGTTTCCTTAGATTTTGGAGACCCTAAGCTCGTATTCCCATCAGTACCTTGCCTCCCAAGGCAAGTTAGGTCATAGTAGATTGCTTGTGATCCAAGTTTGTACAAACAGAACCAGATTGGCTTCTCTTGATGAACTTATCCTTGGATCATCAACCATCTTCTTCTTCTGGTCATCCCTTTATTTATTTCAAAACAGACGTGGGTAAAGGATTCTCTGGTGGTGAGTATGGTAGTGCAGTTTCCTCCCATTGAAAACCAGGTATGTACCTAAAACTCAAGGCTATTTTGAGCTCATCCCAAGTTTCCAGTTGTTCTTCTTCATACCAGCGTGCTTCTTCCTCTTCCCTCCACAATTCCTTAGCCTCACCTCTCAGTAGACTAATAGCAAAGGCTAAGCTTTCCTGTGAAGGTATTTGATTCTGCAGGATAAAGTTGTCTATGCCTACAGCCCATGATATAAAAGCTGTGGGACATTTTCCTCCAAAAAGACCTCAGGTATTATCATGGTGACGTGTGTGATGTCAACCAAGCTCCTAGGGTTTGTTGATTTTGTTGTTGTGGTAGTTTCTCTTCTCTGTCACTCTTCTCCTCTTCCAAACGAATTTGGTGGTAGATCAGCTACCAAAGAGACAAAATTCGTGTGCAGTTGATGAAACCAGATTAAGATCTGTTACCCTAACCTTCAAGAGGCTCTGATACCACTTGGTACGGCCCTGGATAGGCTGTAACTCCCTGGATCTCTTGTAGGTGGGTAAATCCTTTGATAATCCTTGCAAAAGAGAATCAAGGACTCAATCTGCTTCAAGGCTTGTGGATCGATGTGGGACACAAGAGATATGGTACGTCTCCTGATACTCCAAGGCTTCTGATCTGGATATGACACACCAAAACAGAGAACCCACGCTGGATGTTACTCACAAGCAAGTCTCAACTCGCCAAAGCAAGAGCAGAGATGAAAAGAAACGTTTTTGATTGCTAAACTTGATTGATTCATTATTCAGCTGACTGCATACAATTATATAAAAGAAAACACGAAATCCCTAATCCTAAACCAAATTGGTTTACTCTAATTCTAATCCTAATCCAATTTGAAATTGGTTTACAAAACCTAATCCTAATTGGTTTTGGTTTACCCTGGTTAATCCCAAAACGAAATTGCCTTTGGTTCAAATTAAAAACATTACAATCCCTTAAACAATCAGAGATTAAACCAATGGTTTAATTCCCTTTCCTTCTTCACGATGCCCACGACTTTAACTGAGTACTGGAGTGTCTCCTGATGGTCTGTGGATCCTCCACGTGCTGTTGCTTCATCCATCTTGACCTCTCCATGTCCACACTGTTTCATGATCATCCCATGACTATCAGAGGCCGCATCAAGTCTCTTATCCTTCTCTCTGTCTAATACTTCATAGACCATTCCAATGAGACATTGAAACTGCTCATTCAGCCAAGCTTTGATCAGTAGTTTAGCTAGCCAATAGATTGGATCCTTTGACTTGAGCTTGAGCCTGCTCAGGATCGCACCATTTCTGGAGCATCTCCTTTTCACTGCCTAGTCAGTACTTCTAATGGGATTGAGAGAATCATATGGCACTCCAAATTGGGATATCCTCACACTAGAGCTTTGAACTTGATGTTTCTGGGTATGGTGGTTCAGAATGATGATTGTGAGGCCTGCATCTTGGGAAGCATTGTGGAACAGTCTTTCCAAGGTCTAGCACTATCTATGAGAAGTGTTTTGACCTGATTCACTCTGATGTGTGGACAGCGCCTTGTATGTCTAGAGAGAATCACAAGTATTTTGTCACCTTCATTGATGAGAAGTCCAAATACACATGGGTGACTCTGATTCAGTAAAAAGACAGGGTACTGGAGGCATTCAAGAACTTCCATAACCATGTCCTCACCCATTTCAATGCCAAGTTGAAGATCCTCAGGTCTGATAATGGTGGAGAGTACACTAGTCAAGCTTTCAAGAAATACTTGGCTCAGCATGAGGTGATACATCAAACCAGCTGCCCTTACACACCACAACAAAATGGGGTGGCTGAGAGGAAAAATAGGCACCTAATGGAGGTGGCCAGAAGCATGATGTTTCATACAAGTGTGCCTAAAAGGTTTTGGGGAGATGCAGTCTTGACAGCATGTTATTTGATCAATCGAATTCCCACTAGAGTTCTCCAAGATCACTCACCATTTGAGGTACTCAACAAACCAGACCATTTATTGACCATATGCGTGTGTTTGGGTGTCTTTGTTTTGTATTAATACCAGGTGAACAAAGGAACAAATTAGAAGCAAAAGTACAAGGGCAATGTTCATTGGATACTCCCCAAACCAGAAGGGTTGCAAATGCTATGAACCAGAGAGTAGGAGAGTCATGGTGTCTAAGATGTGAAGTTTGTAGAATCAAGAGGATACTACAATGATAAGAGTTTGGAGGATCTAGAGAACCTATCTCAATCAGCTTCTGATAGAGCAAGCAATCTTAGGAGAGTGATGGAAAGCCTTGGGGTCAGTATGCCTGAAGCAAGAATGGAACCTAAACCAAAAGGGTCTACACCAGAAGCTGATAAAAGGGTGGAGACTGAAACTGGTTCCAGCAATGATGAAGTTGAGGGTTCAGGTGGTTCCTCACCTTGACCATGTGGGAGACAATACTGCTGAGCCAACACAACCAGAAAATTCAGCAAGAATTCATGGCCAAGCTGAGCAACAAGATCAAGAGGAATCAGTGGTAAATGAGGGTCAGTCCTCAGTGTTGGAATTCATGAGTGTTTGTCTCATGTAAGGAGTGATTCATTCAACTTGTGACTGAATCCCCTTCAACCATACAACAAGAACTCACCTTCAAGACCAGAGACAACCAACTTGTGGTTGAATCCTCATACACAGCTTACTATATAACCAAGAATCCTAGACAGTAAACTGGTTATATGAAGCAGAAAATCTCTAGTATGAATCTATCCTTCTGAAGTAACACAACACTTTGAGTTTGTGTACCTAAGATGAAGAGGATTTAGAATCAGTAATCTAGAGCTTAAGAAGTAGATAAAGAAGAGTTTAGATTGAGTTTTTACAAGTATTAGGCTGCCTTAAGAGAGATTGAGTTAAGGCAGCCTCTAAACCATAATGCTTAACTCCTTACATTGTGAATATTGTTTGGACACAATAAAGAGAGAGAGACACGAATTTAGAGAGAGAAACTTAAGATCTTTTAGGATCTTAGATGAATAAGTAACAAGAACTAGACTAGAAAGAGATTTGATGAACAAAAGACTCGGTTTAGACTAAGAACTAAGAAGATTAATGAAGACTATGAAGAACATTATGAGACTCGAAAGTTTAGAGAGAATGTATGCTTTATTCATAGAGAGAGTTCAGAATATATAGAGAGGGTTTACAAGGGTTTCGTAAAGCAAGAGAGGGAAAGCATGTGGACAGGAGAAGAGGCGCGCCTAATGGTTCAAACGAGTGGCTCTGGTGGCTAGATGCCAATGGCATCTTGACTAGATGCTTCTCACTTTACAGCTTGCACCGGCTGGAAGCTTGACCAAGCCTTATCTACAAACGGTAACCTTGGCGCCTAAAGCTTCAAGGTTTACCCGACCCAAACCCTTTCTTTCACTCCAAGTTAACCACTCGATCTCCTCATGGTAAGTTCTCCTCTTTTACCTTTTTACCTTTTTCACCTCAGTAACTTTTTCTTGTACGGACAACCCCATTTTTCACATTGCCAAAACATGGTTTAAAGCTCTTTTGGGTCGACCTTGTACGGCCTGTATGGCCTCTATGGCCTTGTACGGCCTGTACGGCCTTGTACGGACAAGGTTGACTCAAACCCCTCTCTTTTCCTCCTTCTCTCTATTCTACACAAACTAGATACCTCAACTTAACACTCCCCCTCAAGCTTGACCATATGGAACAAGTCGAGCTTGGAAGGCTATGAGATCTCCCTCATTAAAAACCTCACCAAAGAGAAAACCCTGGTTGGGATAAAACCCTTTGATGAGGGAAAAAGAGTGGAGACCTCATAGCAGGGGATTAGCTAAGTTGGTTTAGATCAATGAGTCCCAACCTCACATGGATGGACTCCATTGTCTTCTGTCTTGCAGCCTTTGTAAACACATCTGCCAACTGATCTTCACTTCTTGTATAGCACGGCAAGGTCACTCCTAATCCAATCATTTGCCTCACCTTGTGACAATCCACCTCAATGTGCTTGGTTCTTTCATGGAAAACTGAGTTGGAGGCTATATGGATTGCAGCTTGATTATCACAATGCATAGTCATTGGTGTAGACTGATCAACCTCCACATGTTTTAGAATGCCTTTGATCCATACCAGCTCGTTTGTGAGCTTAAGCATTGCCCTATACTCAGCTTCGGCACTGGAACAAGAGACCACCTTCTGCTTCTTGCTTTTCCATGTGACCAGGTTCCCACCAATGAAGGTGCAGTATCCAGTGGTCGACTTCCTGTCCATCCTATCTCCTGCCCAATCCGCATCACAGTAGCCCACGACTTCAGTACTTCTGTTGCACCCCATCCAAACTCCAAGGTTTGATGATCCGTTGAGATACATCAGGATCCTTTCAACCATATGCCAGTGATGTTCCTTTGGGATTTGCATGTGTTGACTCACCTGGTTCACAGCAAAACAGATATCAGGTCGAGTAATGGTAAGGTAGATTAACTTACCAAAAAGCTTTCTATAAAGCTTAGGATCATGGATGGTCGGTTGTCTTCAATCTCCCCCTCACGAGGAACCTTGTACCCATCCTCTAGTGGCATCTTGGCTGTCTTTCCTCCATGCTTCCCTGCATCTTTCAAGAGATCAAGTGTATACTTTTCTCTGGGACAGAAACAAACCTTCCTTGGATCTACATATCTCAATACCAAGGAAGTATTTCATCTCTCCCAAGTCTTTAATTTCAAACACAGATTTAAGGAAGTCTTTAGTGGATTGAATACCTGCCTTGTCACTTCCTGTAATGATGATATCATCAACATACACAAGAAGGACAACTATACCTGATGTGGTCGAGAGAGTGAACAAGGTATGGTCCAGTTCAGATT
>CAJHQP010008841.1:0-25014 GCA_905132765.1 Moricandia arvensis
CCAAATAATTAGATTAATAGTAAACAATGATTTTTACCAATATATTATAGTCTTCATTCATATTTTAAACCAAAACCTAAGTGATGATCTCTGTAGTGACAATCTAACAAGTTTTTTTTTTTTTTGCTAAGGATTTAGATATCATAAAATGAATAAAGGAGTTTTTACATATATAGAAACACTAATCTAGAAATTGCTTCTCTGGCAAAAAAAGAAAAAAAAAACAGAGAGGCAATTAAGTAACAGTGGTGGTGTTGCAAGCATCAATGATCCAAAGAGCTACAAAGTGGAGGAACTTGTTTCGCCGGTTTCTTGTGTGTATCGTGTTGCGAATGTCCCGGTCTATGCACTTGATCAGTGACTCTGGTGGAATGTGAGTGTTGTTGAAGAGGACATTATTTATTTTTTTGCTTCCACAGATAGTCGATCGTTGCGTGAACAACCAGACACCAAAGAGCTGCTGGTGCTTGCTGGCTATCAGCTTTTAACCAAGAAAGAAGCTCCTGCAAGTTACAGAATAGCCTCCTTGATGGACGAAGTCTGAGCATAACCCATTTCCAAATGATAACGCTATACTCACAGGTCATAGTAAATGATCTCGATATTGAGAACATAGACAACAGTGAGTTGGGATTGGCATACCCCAAGAAGCAAGTCTGACTCTTGTGGGCATCCTGTCATAGTTTGCGATCCCATATGGAAGGCATGTTTTGGGACTGCTCCTTTGTACCATATCAACTTAGCCCAATCCTTGATATTTCCCCTCGGTCTTATTGCATCCCATGTGATCGCTGAAGAGTAATTTTGAAGTCTAACCCCATTTACTGACCAATGATAAGCATCTCGAGCAGAGGAGATAGATGGGAATGAGACCGTGGTCAAGTGAACATGTAGCGCTCTATAATCTTACATTTTCGTTTTTGACTTTTACTTGTTTTTTTGTTGATTTGTCTAAATTGTATATTTTATCATTCATCTTGTTACTATTTTATGTTAATTGCCTAGCTTAAGACACTCGTTTAAATTGTCAATTGCCTTTTGATATTTTAGTTCTTTTGTCTCCACCACGTGAACAACCTAAAGCTCCTTTGAAAATTTTCATTTGGAAAGTAAGAAAACATTATTTTCTCTTGTTAGTTATTTTTTTTTAACACTTTATTTCATTGAAACTGGTTTAAAACATATTATATCATAGAAGAGTACGACAAAACTAATGGTTCTTCTGCACCGGTAACGTGTGAGGATATACGTAAATAATGACACATTTTCCCGTTTCATCAAATATCAGATGGATTTATAATACCGTTAATGAAAACGTGACAATAAATTTAATCTTCATCTTCAACTGCCTTTATCAAGTTTGTCTCGAATTGTTTCAGTTAAGTTACCGTCGAACAAGAAATGCAAAAACAAATCAAATAAATAATGAGGATTAATGGTTCACATCCAATATCACCACTATAGAAACAGATGCCCAAGAGAAAGTTCAAGTCCCAACACAAAATTTGTTCCATTTCCTTGCAAGAGAAGAAAGAAACAAAAAAGCAACACTAGTAACTCCACACAAGACCAAACGGCCCCAAAGAAGAGCAAGTGGAATGTGGATACTCATGTAGCGATAACTAATTTGAAACCTCAAAAATGTGAAGAAGACGAGTCAGGCGGATCCACAACCCAGCCAAATTCGAGAGAGAGATGTAGCTACAATAAAGAAGCTGGTATACATGACCCATTCATGTACATATTTGTAGCTAAATAAAGTATGCTACACCACAACTTAGATGAAGAAACGGGCTTCAAATAACAAGGCCACACAACGAATCCTCTTCTTTAACTCCATAGATTCGCTGAAACGCTTTGAGCCTTCACAACACAAACTGACACCAGAGCCATTCCAGTAAACCCAAACAGCACCAGAAAACCTTCACCTGGTGAACCCTAAGACTAAGAGTCATCACTACGAACCCAAGCTTTCAGAGGCGGAATACACCACTACCACCATCCCTGCTTACAACGAACCATCACAACATCAAACAAATCAATATGTCTCATAGAAAGGTCTTGTATTTATACTTGTGTTTGTTATTATGAGCCGTTACACGAAAATTACGTATAGTTACATAAATTCTTTATTGAGGTAAAATTCTATAGAATCTGTGTTGTTAGTTAAAATATATAATTTAATGACTACTAAGTATGTAAAAACACCCTATTACATTTCATCTCGTGGTCATATAGATATGAAGTCATGTTTTGGGCCTCATTTAAATACTCAGAGAGAAAGTTCACCATTTAAAATAGACTCAATTATAATTTTGCAAATCAAACTTGTAGCTTTGTGTTCATATGGATGATTTCTCCATGGCTTCTTAACTGTAAAAGTCAATGATAATATCTTTACATAATCCTTAATTTTGAAAATCGGTTTTGTATTTTGATATTTTCTTTTCATTCGTTCAAATTAGTTTAGTAAAATCCAACATCTCAACAAAAAACCACAAAAGTGGTGATCTAGTGGTATACAGATTTTGGGTTGCAATCAATCCCGGTTCAAAAACACCCTATTACATTTCACCTTGTGGTCGCATGGATATGAAATCATGTTTTAGGCCTCATTTGAATATCCGGAGAGAAAATCCATCAATGAATTCTACTTCCCCTTAGAAATTAATGTGGGCCCTTACATAAATTTAAACAGATTTAATTAATATTTTGCAAACCAGAATGATAACTTTGTGTACATATGAACGATTCCTCTATGACAAAGTGGTGGTATAGTGGTAGACAGACTTTGGGCTGCTAAGCAACATGAGTTTGAAAGCATTCCATTACATTTTATTTTGTGGCCACGTAGATATAAGACTCTCTTTTTGTAGATTAGTTTGAGTCATTCCTTAGATCGAGATATCTTTGAATAAAATTTTTTTCAAAAGATATAGATTGTTTTCTTTACTACTATAGTATTATGTAACTAGGTGTTTTCGTGCACCAAGTGCAGAAATTAAACTTTTAAAATTAAAATTATATTTAAAAACAATGTTTTTATAGTTTATAAATTTTATCATTTGCTTATAATATTTAATTTCAATGTTCATGTTCATTTAATTATAATTAAAAATTAAATAAAAATATTTTTAATTAATAATACATATGTATATACTTACAATTATAATATTGTAAATATTTTTTTATCTTTTTTATTTTAGTCAAAATATATTAAATAAAATTCTATAAAATTCAGAGAAAGTTTTTAGGTATATAATTTTTAAAATGCAAAACTAATAGTATTTCTAAAATTTATAAATATTAAAAAACTAATGGAACTGGTATTTAAAAAAATTAAAATTACATAGAATTTGAAGAATTGTTTTAATCATAAAACTTATATAATTATAAAAATAGAACTAAATAATATTTCAATTTTTTTTAATTATTATTATATTTTTATTTATATTATTATATTAATTTTAATGATGATTTATTAGTTATTATCATATCTTAATAAACTTATCAAAAATATAAATCAACATTAAATGTTTATATCTATGGGACTATGTCAAAATTAATTCCAAACCATGTTATTATTGATGTCATTATTTTTCTTTCAAAATTAATATGGTGATGATACTTGACAAATAACTTCTTAAATAAAGTCGAGACTAAAAGATCATAAATAACAATATAATAAATTTAGGGAAATTACCAAAAATACCACTTTCCTTGTACTACTTTTCAAAAATACCTTAATCACTTTTACCTTTATTTTTAAGAGGAAAAAGAGGGATTTTCAAAAATACCACTTTCTTTGTACCACTTTTCATTTTTACCATCATTAAAGAAACATTTTCAAAAATACATTCTTTAAGAAGTAAACTTTTTTAAAATTAATTAGAATTCTAAATTTTAAATTCTTAAACCCTACCTCAACCCTATACCACCCCTTAACTCTAAACCCTAAATCTTAAATTAATTAACCCAATGGTTATAAGTGTGTTTTTCCCTCTTAAAAACAAGGATAAAAATGATTATTTTTGAAAAGTGGTACAAGAAAAATGGTATTTTTGACAATTTCTCGAGGAAAACACACACTTATAATCCTTGGATTAATTAATCTAAGACTTAGGATTTAGAGTTCAGGGGTAGTGTAGGGTTGAAGTTGGGTTTAAGAATTTAAAATTTAGAATTCTAATTAATTTACAAAAATTGTCTCTTAAAAAAATAGTATTTTTGAAAATGTTTGTTTAATAAAGGTAAAAATAAAAAGTGGTACAAGGAAAGTGGTATTTTTGAAAATTCTCCATAAATTTACTCTAATGGGATTGGATTAACAAGCAAGGACATGACACGATCAATGGTCTTTGCTTTTTTGGGAAATCCATGACCATCGCCGTATTGGTACATGCACTGCGACATGCGTGCCAGGTTCATTGCGGCTTCCACAAAACCTCGAGACAGCGACGAAGAAGTGATTGCCGTTTTTGCTTCGTAGTTCATTTCATCCCACGTGTCACAGATCATCTGCTGCACATGTGCACGTGCCTCTTCCTCCGAAGCTCCTGTCTCGTGCATGTAGCACTGGAGCGATTTGAGAACGTCTCCTCTCGCCAATTCATCCTTACATAACAATCAAACACACTCATTCGCTAGCATCCATTGATATAAACCATAGCCTAAAATGTGCCTGCCTAGAGAGACCTCATACATTATATCTATATTTTGATTATTTTAGAAATTTTTAATATAAGGATTTTAGTTTGTAATTTAGAGAATAGATGAATGATAAATTTAACCAGCCGCCTAAGCTTACACAAAACAAATTGTTTTTTTTTTTACCAGCTCTTCTATGATCTGCTCAAAATCGAAAGCGTTTGGAGACTATTCTTTGATGTTTTTTAATAGCAAAATGTAATTTTGAGCACATAAATGTTGTAGAAGATGAATTGTTTACCGGCGAAGTTCCAAGGTCATTAGCTAGACGAAGGATGGTGGCCGAGCATCGGACAATTTCATGACGGTGCTGAGACAAAGTCTCCAAGATTTGAACCGAGATTTGGTCAGAGAACATGCAGTAGAAGTGAATCAATATCGTTGGGGCAGAAATTGAAATCCAACCATTTTGCATGTATTCTTCCAAGCTTGGTTTGTATCCTTTTTTGTACCACTTTGCTTCCACTAGATATGTATTACATAAATCTGCCCACTAATTTCACAAAAAATAAATTAAAAAGAAACTCTAAGAATAATTTTCAGTTATTATTTATTATTTAAACTTAACATAAACATGCCCCCTAAAATTTACAAGAATTTTTTTTAACAAAAATGTTGGCAAAAAAAAAGTTTTACATTAGTTAAAAGAGAAAACTATAATAATTTTCAGTAATCAATTAAACTTACCGATTTTCTTAGAAAAGGGATGACGTCAATATTTTTATATTTGAGAATGTTACATCCAATGCTGTTGATTTCATTGAACAGAATAAGAAAACACAACCTCATGTACTCGGGGAGTTCATCAAGACGATTTACATCCCAACTGCAATATTTATAAATAACACTTTTTGAACAAAAAAAATAGAAAAATAAACGCACGAATCCTTAAATTTTTCAGCAAAATATCGTTTTTTATAAGAATCGGAAGTTAAAATCATGGTATTTATGAAAATCTCTTTGTCAACATGTTTCACTTTGATAAAAAAAAATTTTTACAAACAAAAACCGTAATAATATATAGATATCCTTAATTTTCAGTGCTCGTTTTTAATATGTACCAAGAAAACTAAGAAGAAATTTAAGTAGTAGAATCCTTACTTATCAACCATGTCAGTGAACAGTTCAAGCTCTTCAAGAGTGCCATATACATCGTAGATGTCGTCAATGGTGGTAATAAGAGCATTGACTATAGTCATGATCCGTCGTATATTTCCAAATTGAGGTTCGTATATTAATCCAACGGTCCAAAAATAATTCTCGACTATTCTGTCTCTTACAAAAGGAAGTTGGTTGACCAAACATGTTTCCTTCCACCAGCTTCATGTCATTTAAAGAGGGATGGTTAGAAATAATATGTGCAATAAATAACATGCATGAGATGCAAAAGATATTGCTTTTATTAGTTTATGGTAATACCTTGAGACATATTTGAGATCCTCTTGATGAGCAATTTGTACGATATTGAAATCGATTTTGGCAAATTCGATCAAGACAAGATTCTTGTCACGTTTCTTCTCGTATTCATCTAAGTACCATCTCGTTTCTAGCCTTCTCATTCTCCAATGATATGGCATTTCTAGCGCATGAATCGCCTTCTCACGCACCTCAAGGTTGCAAGTTGAACCATCAACAAACTTTCTTATTTGTTTTCTAGCAAAAGGTCTGATGACTTCACGCAATTTAGTATCCGATTTTGTGGATAGATACGACGCTTCGTACAAAGAGATAATACTATTTATATCGTCACTCTTGAGCTTATCACTTTCAATTTTTTCGATTATTACATCAAATATATCTGAAATAAATGGTGTAAAAACAATCCTTTCATTAGCTAATATGATATGTTTATATATACAAATTCGTTTTAATTAAATATGAAGATACTAACCTTCTGATACATCGAAACCATGCTGTCTAAGAAGTCGGAATCCGAGGGAGGTTGCATGCAAATCTTCTTCTTTGTCACATTTGTAGACGCTTCTTCCATTTTGATGATGAAAATCCATTAAAATGTTATTTATTTCTACCTCAAAATGATATGAAACCCCAAGTTTTTGCAAATCGTCGATGAGTTCTAATTGCTCGAGACGACTCTTTGTCTCAACATCAAGCATCTTCCTCACTTTTTCCTTCAGTAACTCTCTAGCTTTCACTTTCTCTTCTTTCTGTATGCATGCATCGTGTTATTAACAAATATTAAAAACTATTGAAAAACATGTTAGCGAAAAAAAAAACAGATGTATGATCTTAGTAGATAGCGATGATTAATACGATATATATCGTCTTAGACGTAAATACATTTTGTACCGCATATTTATTATTGATAGAAAGGAGATAGCTATGGTCCCAAGGAGAAGGCTGATAGTTGCCGGAGCGTCGACGGTGGACATCAACAGAAACATCATCCGGCGTCGTTTTAATCATGGATCTGCATATGAAACGTGGAAGACGAAATTTATTATGGGTACTAGCATTTCTACAAATAAGAGCTGACGCCATATATAAACTAGCCATGGGTTTAGACTTCAGCGTATTACTTCGTGGGTGAGGCTAGACAGACGACACACATGTTTATATAGAGAGGTCAAGACTGAATTTAATTGTAAACAAAAAAAATTTAACTTTAGGATCATAGGATAAACCGCAGAGCCCACACTGGATTTCATCTAGGCAAAAAAAAAACACTGAATTTCCGAATTCATGAATCGGGTATTTAAATCATTATTTCTATCATAAAATTATGATTTTTTTGCCACTGAAATTATTTCAATCCAACACTAGAACTTTATTTTAATATTCACACAAAGATGTTTCGAATCCAACGATTGAAATCACACTACTTTACTGAGAAACTATAACACCACATCAAGCTTGGTGTGATACTATTCACCAAACTAAAAATTATTTAAATACTTTTATTAATAAAATATTAGAATAAATAAACACATATAAAATAGTAACTTAAGTATCTATGATATTTTTGCATATTTTAATAATAATTTTATAATTAAAAATAGTTCTATTTAATAGATAACTTAAAAATAGTTCTATTTAATATTTTTTCCACAAATATTATAGTCTTAGAATTTTTGCATATTTTAATAATAGTTTTATAATTAAAAATAGTTCTATTTAATAGATAACTTATAAATAAAAAATATATGTAATGAGTTTTCAATTAATATGTAAAAAAATCAGTAAATAAATAATAAAGTTTTATTAAAACATAATCTTTGTGAAACAAATAAAAATTTCAAAATTACTATCTTCGTGAAAGGGAACGAGTATATATATATCCATTAAGCAATTTTTTTTTAAAATCTTAATCATTGAATTATATCTAATTTTAAATGATATCATAAATTTTATAACTTCAATACTTATATTGGCTATCCATTTATTAACTTCTCTTTTCTAATTAATGTTTTTATTTATGATAGTAATTATATTGGCTATCCATTAATATAGTAATTATATTGGCTATCCATTAATATAGTAATTATATTGGCTATCCATTAATATAGTAATTATCAAACTGTCATGTGAAACTTAGATTTGAAGCTAAACAATTATTGTGAGTGTTAGACTGAAAAGAATTCTAGCGGCAAGGAAGTATTATATACTCTCACAACTCATAAAACATAAACAAAATAACAAAAGTCAATAAACATCATATATTATTAACAGTTTAGATTTTAAAAACCCGTAAGACAGAATAAAATAATAAAATACATTAAGAAATTGATATTAACAATATATATTGTTAATATCAAATGGTATTTTATTATTGACTTGTCTTAAAATTATGAAAATATGACAAATCAGCAAATTTACTTCTCAAATAATAGTATAAATACCAAATTGGTGAGATAAAATATGCCATCATAAATGCTATTTTAAATAGTTTATTAATAGAATATTAGGCTAAATAAATAAAAATTAACATATATAAAACAGTAAATTATATATATATATAATAAAATATTACATAAATTGAAATAAAATTATTTAAATAGTATTATATATCAAATAAAAATTTAAAAGACAATTTCTGTAATTTTTATTTTGTAATATAATGATATAGTAATTATTATCAATATTTGGAATATTACTAATAATGAAAATTTTCATTTAGTATTATAAAAGTTAATATAAAACTTAGTGTTAAAGCTGTAAAAATATATAACATTGAAATTATAGTAGATAATAAGGTTCTCATACCTTTTTGTGCACTAATTATATTAAAAATGTTTAAAAGAATAAGTAGCTACAATCGGAATTATGCTCAACGGTAAAACAATTACAACTGGAATATTCGATGATACGATGAACAAAAAATAAATTCTAAAATAAATGTGATAATAAGAGAGATTTCCTCAAAGTAGAGAAACCCAAAAATAGTCTCCACTTGAGATAATAGCTCCAAATAGCTTGAGATAGTCGAAATCGATGTTAATATATCCAAACAGTAAGGTTTAGAAGAGGGCAAAAGTGTCCATTGAGGAGTTAGATTTGGCTAAGCAGTCCATAACATGAGTAAGATCATTCTAACACATACTAGGCTCCCCAAAACGACTAAGTAAATGTTAAAAGCAACGAAGAGCAAACTGTTTGGTGAGACGGTTGAGGCTAGAATCGTCTCCAATTTCATTGATATATTTGACGCTAAAGAACACAATTTTAGTGCGATGAAGAATTCTTCCCTGGAGTATATAGAATAGTTATGAAAGGATGCTTTTCATTGACAGAGTAACTAGGAATATATACAAGTAATGAGCAGGGCTTTCTCAATTAGAGTTATTACAATAGAATCAATTACGTGATTGCTATATATGAGTAAGGTAATATGATATTTCCTTGACGGAGTACGGAAGGCCCTGCCCAAAAAGTGAAACAATATAGATGAAAAAGATATGGGCTGATGTGCAACGGTGGCAAAACAGGTTGATAGCTACGGGAATGGATCCTCCGAGAGGCGGACAGCACGATGTGCAACTGTATCAAACCGCCATGGTGTGACCATGGTAACCAGCGAGAGGCGGACAGCACGATGGCCGCTCAAAGGAAACATTGATCTGTTGTAACACAATGGTGAGAACTGAACATTCGCAGAGTCAATCACCGCCAATACTTTAACAAACAAAAGCATGTCCTCAAAGCCTCGGTTTGTTACTTACCAAAATAATGTTATAGGTCGGAAGCTAAGGCCATGATTATCCCTAGAAATTCTTATGGGTTTCTAGTTTTTTTTGTCTAATTTAGAAAAAAAGTGAATCAATCGCGGGCCGTCACGTGTCAATAGGGTCCGCAACAGTGCAAGAAACCCTTAAAATCCGATTCTTAATTCATAGTTTTTGTAACCGACTCTTATACTGTTCATGAGGCCCATGCAATAAAAACTCCTTAAGAAATCCGCAAAAAAATCCAGGATAAACTTGCTCTAAGTTCTCAAAATGATGCAAAATGTTTAATAATATGGTGATATACTAAAATCAAGATGATTGCAAAATGCAAACATTAAAAAAACTTAAAGTAGCTTTAGAGAGAAAGAGAAATACATTCTTCTTCCGATATGTATCCAGTCCAGCAAAATAAAACGAAATGTTTTAGTCTTTTCTATTAAAAGAATAAAAACAAACGTGAAATGCAAAGAAACCTAATTGTCACCCACTTATTAATTAATATCGTATCATTTTTTTTTGGTCTAATAAAAAAAGTTATGTTAAAAATATCGTATCATTTTGGGTAGTGTTTAGTCAACAAAGCAATGACATGACCCCTTCAGGTAGAGTCACTTGCATCGAAAGACGTGAAATCATACAAAATATTATTGTTCACCGAATAAATACGTATATCTCATGATCCTCGTGGCATCGGTTTGTGTCAATATGTCATAATTTGGTCATTTTAGGAAATAAACCATGGCCCGCTCAGATAATCAGTGGCATGGAAATAATAGTCGTATCAGAAAATATTCTAATGAGGTTTGTTGGGTCCGCTTAAAATGATTGAGTTTTAAGTAATTAGTAAAAATGTTTTTAGAGGTTTGAAAGAGTGATGTCGTAAGAAAATAGCTTAGCATAAGAAAGCCTTCGTCAAAAAAGAAAAGAAAAGGTTTAGCATAACCTTTAATAAATCTTTTGTTGAAACCAAATTTTTATAAATCTTTGAATTGAGTAAAAATGTAGATTAAATGTTAAAAGAAATATGGATGAAATGTTTTTGGACTTTAAATGATATTTTTCTGTATGTTAGATTCAAGAATAAAAACATTTACATTATATATGACAAAAAACTTATAGTATAAATATAGCACATTTCTTATCAAGGTTATAGCTTATGTCTTATGAAAACATTATGGAGAAGAAGCGAGAGTCACCATTATGCAACTTACACACTCATGTAGCCAGGTCAGGCTTAGATTTTAGGGAATGTGGGTTTTAGTCCATAATAAAATATTTTTTTGGAATAAATTTATACCAAAGTTTTTTTCATAATTTCTTAGATAAATTTTAATGAATCGTGTCTAATTTATATTGATAAATGTAAATATTTTAGATTGTGTCAGAATAATTTTAGAAAATTTCCAAATAATTATTGACATATTTTTGTTTATATAAACAATAATATTTTTAAAATATTCTTTTTCTTTGTTGTTATTTTTAGTTTATTGGTTAAATCTTCTTTCCATATAAATAAGTGTTTACTCTTTTCGTAGTTTCATATTTATAAACTCAATTAAAAAATTACATTAAAAATTTTAATCATCTACTTAGTAAGTTTCTAGAGAATTTATAACAACTATATTTCATAGATTATATTTTTGACTGTTAGAAAAGAATTTTGTCACATGTGATTTATTGAGCTAAAGAAAATATCAATCTTAATTTTTTGAATTCGTCTATTTCTTTAATGATTTTCTAAACGTATTATATCATATATTATCGTTTATTTAGCTGTTTATTTTGTAATTTTCAATCATAATTTTCAGGGTACTATTTTTTTCTCCACTAACCTCACCGGAATTTAACTTGGCCAGGAAGTCCTCAATACCAGGAAACAAGAAGACCGAGTCCTTGCAGAAGAAACATGGGAGCAAACTTATACGTGATGTTGTAGTGGTAATTTAACTTTGCTGATATTGGACCATTTGGACTTTTAAATTACAGTCCACCTATTTTAATTTGCGAAAATTCTTGTCAACAGTGTTGATTCTTGTAATTAGTAGGTCGTCAGCGGTGCTAATTAAAACAAAAAATTGTGAGAACTAAAAGAATAACACTCATGTCAAAGCAAAGCAAGAAGGGCCAATGGACCAAGCCCAAAAATAATTGCTTGAAAGCCTACTAATCTGAAACTAATGGATCCTAAAGCTCCATAGTAACAATACTACTGCGTCTTCAAAATCCAGTCACACTTTTATGTAGACATTTGCACATTGCACTACTAATTAGAAGTGGACACGAAACCAAATATATATTTAGAGATATTTGTGATCCAATCTATTTTATTTGAATAATTAGTTATCCAGTTTTACATAATCCACATATATACAAATATTTTTATGTCTAAATATCCAAAAAAATTAGATTTTATCCGGATGTCCGATTCAATCTATAAAATTGATAAATAAACAATCAAAATTAATATAATAATAATAATTAATCACAAAATAAAAGATATTTACTTTTCATACTTAATAACTAAAATCAATTTATTAAATAAAATTGTTGTAGAACTTGCATAAGATATGCTCCTTCCGTTCGTTTTTAGATAACGTTTATGTATTTTTATTTTGTATCAATATAGTTGACGTTTCCAAAATTCTAGTCAAAATATAACTTTCTATCATGATATGTCTTAATGATTGCTAGAGTAAATGCAATAAATTTTGCATTGAAATTATAAAACGACACTTATTTTGAAACAAAAATTTTGCTCTACAACGATAATTAAATCAAAACGGAGAGAGTATTATACTATACTATATATCATGTTTTAGTTTATTTGTGTTTTGTTTGAATATAATGTTCTAATTTATTATTTTTGTATACTATATATTTATCAATTCTTACATTAGTTCCATACCTTTTTTATTTTTGCGATCAATTCTTGAAGATATGATTGTTAAGCAGATGGAAGTAAACTCTTAAAGTGAATGGACTACACCTTTTTCTGAATTTTATTTCAATCACGAATTTTGTATATATGTGGTAAATAATAGTATGACATCAATTTAATTGACAAGCAGATAAGAAATCAAAGCAGTTAACTGGGAGGACAAGGAGGAACAACATTCGACCAAGCAACGGTGGATTTTCAACTATAGATTAGGCGGCTTTTAGAACGTCTCTTGTTTTATAAACTATCACATATGCTAGACTAAAACTGCATTAGTTTGTACAAAGCCTTTTTTTTTTTATTTGAATAAATTTAACATTCCTTAAAAAAGAAATGTATGACTTTTTTTTTTTTTTTGACTGAAGGCTTTCAATTGCATTAAAAAAGAAAGAAAAATATTACAACCCAGTAGGGTAGAGTTATGGATTAAAATCCAACAGCAACGAGTTAGGAAATTATATAAAAAGCAGAGCCCATTAGTAAAGAAGAGCAAATTTATAAAAGCCGAAGGCCCGATAGTAAATCTGATGGGCCCAACTGCTTGAAGAAACAGATGAGAAGATGGAGCAACAGAAGCGTACGAACAATTGTTTCCCACGGATTTGTATGGATTCTAGCGTTTCTTTCTGTCCAAAGGAAGTAAATTGTGGTTTGCCAAGCTAGTAATCCAAGTTCTAATCTTTCTTCTTTTGGCCAGGCTACACGAGCTACACTCTTCTTTTGCCTTCAAGTGAACCTTTCCAGTTTCCAGAGGTAAGCTCCACACAGCCTTATACACTTTTTAGGGAGAATGAAAGTAGAACACCAAAAGTTGGTGATCCCTGCAATTACCGTGTTTAAGAGAACCACTCTTCCTGCATATGAGAGACTACGAGCTGACCATGAAGTAATTTTCATTTTTATTTGTTGTACAAGTGGTTCACAATCTCAAATACTGAGTTTCTTTGTACACAAGGTAACGCATAGGAAGGAAACCATGAGGGATGCCTGTGGAAGCACAAATGGCATCTATTACAACACCCGAGGAGAAGAAGCTGGACTTGGAACAGCTGACAGCAAGACCAAAGATAGCTTGAGACTGGACATTTGCAATGGAACCTTCTATGAAGATAAGCAAGTCGTCAGCAAAGCAAAGGTGAGTTAGTTTGGACTTGACACATCTGGACCAGGGGCTTTATTAGGATTTATTTTGAACAAGCACTTAACTATTTCCTCAGTGCAGCCTGTTGAGAAGGAGACAGGGGCGGACCTATTTGAGATAATGTGGGGTCAATTGACACCAGTTAAAAATGATAACCTCTTAATTTTGTATAGAAAATTGTCAAAAGTTCAGGTTCAATACTCACCAAACACATTTTAAATTTTTTTGACCCCACTGAATTTTTTTTCTAGGTCCGCCCCTGGAAGGAGAGCAGCGAAAACCAACCAATAGCTGAATCCAGTCATGTGGCAAAATAGATTTGAAGTGAGAGATAGCCAGAACACTCATAGCAACAGGATCAGAGATCACATCCCCATTGGGGAGGATAGAAGATAAGATCATATTGAAGCTTGCGCGAACTTGAGCTATCTTTTGGAAGAAACAAGTGTTGAGATCTCCTTCTTTTAGCCAAGTGATCCTAGATTTTTGCTTCAAATAAGCCTCCTCTACCAACCTTAAATGAGTCCATTTTAGGCAAAGTTCTCTTTCTTGAAGGAACAGTGAAACTGATGGAGTAGTGAGAGCCAAAGTTTGAACTTGTTGAATGGGCAGAGAACGCTTCAGAAACTCGAACTTGGATATTAGAGTAGTTATTTCTATTCAGCAGTTTGAGAGAGACTGCTTTATCTTCTTTAGCTTCCAAGAGAGTTCCGCAAGAGAAGAGGCTGGATAGCCTGCCAAAATGTATGACTTCTTCTGGTTATACCCTTCAACCTTCCATTTTTTACCACGAGATCAGACGTAAATTAGTTAAAACACACATTTTTCGTCCATTTCCTAACCATTTGAAATCATCAAAAAGCTTTCTCAAAAATTCAGTTTGGTCGGAAAATGGTCAATTATTATTACTTACAACGGTCAAGAAAGTCGTTAGAAAATATCGTCAGAAAATGGTCACAACATTTAGTACAAAAGTTTCTTATGAAATTGGTTACTAAACAAATACTCCTTTTAATTTACGCACTTATTCTGTTTTTATATGTGTGTGTCTGTTTCTAAAAATTTGATTAACATACTTTTCAATATACTTATATTGTTAGAAACTAAAGTCGACGTATCATTTAGCTACTGATCTAGACACTTGTTCGATTCTCCTTCACACAAACTCACTCAGGGGTAGGTAGTGAGTCTAGTGACTAGTGAGAGCCTCTATAGATATCTCCACGAACCTTGGAGCCCAAAAACATAGAGAAAGAGAAAAAATGAATCAGATTTTGTCTATTGTCTCTATTATTCTGGCTTTGGCGACGTCTGGGAGATGTAGCAATGTTTACAGCAGGAAAGATTTTCCAAAGGGCTTCGCTTTCGGTGCAGCTGCTTCTGCATATCAAGTTCTCAGCTATTTTCATTTTTCTACTTATATGATTCTTCCAAGTTCACTTTCACTTTTTATTTATTTTATGAATATATCATCTTGTGTGTTGATTCCTAAAAGTGGGAAGGAGCTGTTCATGAAGACGGTAGAAAGCCAAGCGTATGGGACTCTTTTGTTCACTCTCGTAAGCTTTTTCTTTATTTTAATAATCTATTATGTCAGGTGGATCGAAATCCAATCGACTATTCCTACAAAAATCTGTTCACAGAGTTCAAGTAAATTCGGTTGTCCGCAATAAAAATTATATATATATATATATGTTATCTAGTCACACAAACAATAAATCTGAAATAATAAATTTTCTGGAATGATTGTAGTGAAAATATTTAAGCAATTACTGTTTAAGGATTTTTCTTTTTAGATTTGGATCACTACTAGTTGTCTCAGTGATCTCCTCACGAATAGAGTCTTGATCCATAAATAATGAACAAAAAATAATTGCATTATTCCATTTATAAATAAAACTTATTCTATTCTATTATGCAATGGAGGCTGTGAATGTTAAAACGCGGGATAGAAAATTAATCATAAATGTATCAATTCAGTTACAACAGCCAACGGTGCGGGGCAGTCAAATCACTCCAACCACACTTCAAAAAATTTGAAGTTTATGGTGTGGCTATGTCTAAACGCACAATCTCTTATGATGTGGTCACTGGTCAGGAGGTGTTTTTGGATTATATATCTATACACATCATTTAAGTTTAGAAAATTTTGAAATTATATGTATAACTCTGTCAATTTTATGTATAACTCTGTTTAAAACAAACTTATCTTAGTCACTAGAAATTCTGAATAATAAGTAAATAATTTATATTTGTACTGTATCTATAATAATTCCTCTCTATACAGTATCTCAAACCAAATAAGAAATGATTTACCAAAATTTCATAATCCTGTTAAAAAATTCACAAATATAGAAATTAATAATTTCATAATCTTGTTAAAAATTCACAAAATTTCACAACCCTTTTAAAATTACTAATAATGTAAAATATTATACATAATTAGATAGTTTATACTTTTATTCTGATTAATAAATAATATTACTCATACTTTTTATATAATAATTTTAAAAATTGCTATGCTAAAATTTTATATTTATTTAGTTTATAAAAATATTTACATATCATATTCTACATTATTAGTATTTTTATTATTCAAATATTAGTTTTGCACTGCACATTCACTTTATTACGATTCAAACTTTATTAACCATTTATTTACCGTTATAAGTATATTTTATTATAAACCCCCACTTGAAGCATACCGCAGTATGTTATCCGCTTAATACGTACCACCAAATTCACAATTACCATTCAGACCGTAAAATGAAAAATAGTGTTGAAACAAGTTTACTCTAAATTTTATTTCAAAACGAAAAATAATCTGGAATCGAAAATGCTCTTAAAACATCATTACTCCATCAAGAGTAGTCTCTTATCTAGTATATAAAATATTATAGAACATAATTCTGTTAAAATATCAAGTTTAAAACATAAGAAATTTATCTAGAAATTATACTTTGTTAAAGTTTCTTAAGATTTTTTAAGGAGAGAGATTCTCATAGTTTGTCTCTTTCTTTCCTCAGTTTCTATTTGTTTAAGTTAATTTTTTTTTTGATGCTGATAGATTTTCTTACATATATTTGGAGTCTTAGAACTATCCATTTAAAAAAAAAGAAATGTGTCTTTAACTTGACAGGTAACCTCGAAAATGGGGACCTAACATCTGATGGGTATCACAAGTACAAGGTTTCTTTTCACTTTTTATGAATATTTTTGTTCACAAAGTTAAATCTTTGCTTATGCTGACATGAAACGATTGCAGGAAGATGTGCACCTAATGGTGGAAACTGGATTAGACGCCTACAGATTCTCCATATCTTGGTCTAGGCTTATACCGAGTAACTCTTTTTTTTTTTCTTTTTTTACTTTGAAGTGATGAAGTTTCTTGAATTGTTATGATTTCATTAAATTTAGATGGAAGAGGTCCTGTTAACCCAAAGGGTCTGCAGTTCTACAAGAACTTCATCCAACTACTTGTAAGCCATGGTGAGTCTTGAAGACCATATTTGGAAACTTAATTATTATTATATATGTTTGTTCGTAGGAACTGGACTTAAATAAAACTTACTACAGGGATTCAACCACATGTTACACTATACCACTACGATCTTCCTCAGTATCTCGAGGATGAATATGGAGGATGGCTCAACCGAAGAATCATGTAGGCTTTACCAAAAACCGACATTTAGTTTTAAATTCTTATACATGTATATTTCTATAAAGAAAATATTTGATGTTATTTGCTATCATTGCAGCAAAGACTTTACTGCTTACGCAGATGTTTGCTTCAGAGAGTTTGGGAACCAAGTCAAATTCTGGAACACGATCAACGAGGCTAACATATTCACTATTGGAGGCTACAGTGATGGGTTGGTACCGCCTGGTCATTGCTCCTCACCAAGTAGATGCTTGTCAGGGAACTCTTCGACTGAACCATACATCGTAGGCCATAACTTGCTTCTTGCGCACGCCTCTGCTTCAAGACTATATAAGCAAAAATACAAGGTATATATATTAATTCATTATATATATATATATATATATATATATATATTGGATAACCTTCTCATTAACGTGAGCTGAGTTGATGTAATGAAAAATGTGGTAACATACTTTCTTCTTATCAAAAAAAAAAAATGGTAATAATAATAATAATGGTGGTAACATATAATTATATATTTCTTCAGGATATACAGGGAGGTTCCGTAGGCTTTAGCGTATTTACGATAGGGTTTACTCCTTCAACAAGCTCCGTGAATGATGAGATCGCAGCTCAAAGAGCTAAAGCTTTCTACTTCGGATGGTGAGTCAGGCATCAACGGTTCCAAAAAGCTTTAAAACAAAAAAATCGTTGCCCTTTATAAAAAAAAAGAAAAATCGAAAACATATAGATACAAGGTTCTATTTAAGCTAAATAAGATGACACAGATTAAATGTTTTAGAAAAAAAATGTTTCACAAAAATGATTTTATATTTTTATTAGTTAAAAATAAAAATTGAAAACTTCAAAAAAAATTATTGTGTTTATTAAACTACTACTTTTAAAATTAATGAAACAGATAATAACAAAAAAAGTAAGACGCTTAATATGTGTGTTGTTAGTATATGTAAAAAAATTGGAATATTATTTTTTATTTAAAAAAAAAGAAAACAGAAATAGTATAATCTTTTCTTTAAAATCCAGGATGCTTGGGCCTCTTACATACGGAGACTATCCCGATGAAATGAAAAGAATCGTTGGATCAAGACTACCAGTTTTCACAGAGGAAGAATCAGCATTGGTCAAAGGCTCTTCTGACTTCGTAGGAGTCATTCACTATCTTGGAGCTTCTGTGACTTCTACCACACACGTCAAATCCCAAAGAGCCCCTGGTTTTGTCACAGACATGGGCATATCTATAAAAGGTATGAAATGAAACTGTCTCTAAAGAAACAATTTACAAAACCTTTGCACTTAATCATGTCTTCTTTGTTTTACTTCTGAGGAGGACAGTCATTGGGAACTATACATCTTTCGACGTAAGAAGCTAAGGTTTAAATTAAATACTCAAGTGTTCTCAATCTATCTTTCTTAGTTGTTTCTTGTTTTGTTTTGGACAAGTATGCTATTGTTCCATGGGCTATGGAAGCTGTCCTGGAGTATATAAAGGAAGGCTATGGCAATCCTCCTGTCTACATTCTCGAGAATGGTCTCTCTATATATATATATGTATCTGACCTAATGTTATATAAATTGCTAGGCGGTGGTTAGACGTTTTATAGAGGATTTTTGTTTAGTCGGATGTATAGGCCGATTTTTGGAACACCTAGACCATTTTAAAAAAAATTGATTTCAAAAAATTGTTTCGCTATTACCTGATTTGCTAAGTATGCAGACGTTTAAGCGCCACCTAGACCGATTTTTAGAATACTATTCTGACCTATCTATTATTTTTGTCTTAGTTTTCTCAATATCTTCAAACGATTGTAGGTACACCGATGAATCAAAATTTGTTGGACACACGAAGGATTGAGTTCTTGCATGCTTACATCGGTGCTGTTCTCAACTCCATTAGGTAAGTGAAGTTTTCGTAGTTGCATGTTTGCTTCTACTGTCAATGTAATAAAGGAAGAAAAATACATATATATTACTACGTGTAGGAATGGATCAGACACGAGAGGCTACTTCGTATGGTCCTTTATGGATCTATATGAATTACTAAGCGGATACGAGTTTAGTTTTGGATTGTACTCCGTGAATTTCAGCGATCCTCACCGCAAGAGAACTCCAAAGCTCTCTGCTCATTGGTACTCTGCTTTTCTCAAGGACAACACCACCTTTCTTGGTTCCCAAGGCATCGCTCAATTGCAAAGCAACTTTGCTTCCTACTAGTAAATGTTGCATCAGTGATATATATATATATATATATATATATATATATATTCTTATGAATCTGGTTCTGTTATTTAATAAATAAACGCAATACAATCGCATAATATAAATTCACATTATAGCCAATAATGCAACATTTTTAATCCTAAAACCTCATTTGGGGTTCTTATTATTTTTTTTGTTTGATTTAGAAAAAAATTAAAAACGAACCAGTCGTGGGTCGCGACATGTCAGTGGAGCATGCGAACAGTTCAAGAACCCAAGCAAAGTCGACTCTTAATTTGGAATTTTTGACAACTTTTTTTTAGGCAAAATGGTGGAACCAACTTTTATTTTTGATTAAAAACCCTTCTTAAACCACCCGATAAAGATGCTTTAAGCTTCCTTTCAACACCAATAATCAAAGCTCACACAAACAATATATATAATCTTAGAATATCATTACAAGTTTTGAAATTAAATGACTGCATTATTATAAAATGGACATAATTTTAGACCTGCATTGGTCTATGAATAGTTTAAAACTTGGATGGAACTGTGTTGCTTTAATAAGCCTTAAGAGTGCGTACTGATTTTGTATATATGTTTTTGACTGGTTTAAAATGTAAATTTAATTATGTTTTAAGTTTTTTTTTTCTTTTTGACTGAATGTTTTAAAAGTTAATCCAACGGGACTGGAGTAACAAGCAAGGACGTGACACGCTCAACAATCTTGGCTTTATCAGGACATCCATGACCATCACCGTGTTGATATACGCACTGCGACATGCGTGATATGTTCATTGCGGCTTCCAAAAAACCTCGAGGGAGTAGTGAAATTTTGTTTCGCAATTCATTTCGTCCCACGTGTCGCTTATCATCTGCTGCACGTGTGCACGTGCCTCTTCCTCAGATGCTCCAGTCTCATGCATGTAACATTGGACCGATTTGAGCACGTCTCCTCTTGCCAATTCATCCTACAATTTAACAAACTCATTCACTCACTCACTCATAATATATTTAACATCAAAGATCAATTTTTTTTTGGGAAGAAGATTTTCTTATCGTGTAATATTCTTATAAAGACACGATATTTATTTACCGGCGAAGTTGCAAGATCATTAGTTAACCGGAGGACGACGGAGAAGCATCTGGCGACATTTTGTCGGTTCTCAGACAAAGCTTCCAAGATTTGAATTGAGATTTGGTCAGAGAAAACGCAGTATAAGTGGACTAAGATCACTGGAACCGAAATTGATATCCAAGCATTTTGCATGTATTCTTCCAAGCTTGGTTTGTAACCACTTCTGTACCATTTTGCTTCCACTAGATATGTTTTGCATAAATCTGCCCACTAATTTTTAACAAAAGAAAAGTGAAAGACTGTAATGATTTACAAATTATTTTCAATATATAAATATTTAAAACTTACTGATTTTTTTAGAAAAGGAATGACGTTGATATTTTTATCTTTGAGGATATCACATCCAATGTCATTGATTTCATTGTACAAAACAAGAAAACACAGCCTCATGTACTCGGGGAGCTCGTCAAGACGATTTACATCCCAACTGCAGTATATATATACGCTTTGTTGTAACAATCACACTTTTAAAAACAAAACCTTGTTCTTTCCAAAAAAAAGAAAAAAACCTCCAAAAATAAACATATCAGTGAACCTATTTTAGCTTAATAACTAGTTTTAGAAATATATGTATTTCAAATAGCAGTGGAACATATTTATTTAAACTGATAATTTATGATAACTTAAGTAGGCATATCATTACTTTATAATTAGTACTAATTGTTACGATCTAGCAAGAATACAAATATATTTTGTTGGATAGTAGAGTCCTTACTTGTCAACCATGGCAGTGAAGAGTTCAAGTTCTTCAATAGTGCCATAAATATCGTATATATCGTCAATGGTTGTTATAAGTGCATTAACTTTAGTCATGATCCGTCGTGTATATCCAAATTGAGGTTCATATACTATTCCAACGGTCCAAATAAAATTCTGGACTATTGCATCTCTTACAAAGGGAAGTTGATTACTCAAACATGTCTCCTTCCACCAGCTTTGTATCACCACAAGAGAGAAAGGATTAGAAAGAGTATAATATCTTTGTGAGATATATATATAAAAAAAACAGTATATAGTATTACCTGGTAAGGTATTTGAGATCTTCTTGGTGAGAAGCTTGTACGATATTAAAATCGATTTTGGCGAGTTCCATCAAGGCAAGATTCATGTCATGTTTCTTTTCGTATTCATCTATGTATAGTCTTGTCTCCAGCCGTTTCATTCTCCAATGGTATGGCATTTCTAAAGCATGGATCGCCTTCTCACATGTCTTGTAAGTTTCATCATCATGATCACTATTAGCATATCCTCTTAGTTGTCCTATTGCAAAAGGTCTGATGATTTTATGCAGTTTAGTATCCGAGTTCGTGGATAGATACGATGCTTCGTATAAAGTGATGATACTTTTTATATCTTCACTCTTGAACGTATCATTTTTTACTTTGTCGACGATCACATCAAATACATCTGAAACAACCGATAGCGTCATCAAATACATATATATGGAATAAATTTGGTTGAAATTTATTCGTCCATAGAATTCTAAAAAAAACTTAAAACTAATTCCTTTGTTTCATATTACAAATGTTATTGAATGAATGAAATTCCTATTGCACTAATAATGTCAGTTTTTATTTCATTTTATTCATTTTTTCACTTTTTCTTCTACAAATAATTATTCTTTTTATTCAATATAGCCCAATTATAAAGATACCTACCTTCTGAGATATCAAAACCATGTTGTCTAAGAAGTCGGAATCCGAGTGCAGTGGCATATAGATCTTCTTCATTGTCACACTTCCATAAATTTATTTCATTCCTATGATGAAAATCTGTTAAAATATCATTTATTTCTAGCTCATAATGATACGAAATCCCAAGTCTTTGCAGATCATCGATGAGCTCTAATTGCTTGAGACGGGTGTTTAGCTCAGCATCAAGTATCCTTTTCACTTCATTCTTCAACACATCTCTAGTTATCACTTCCTTTTCATTCTGTATACATCATATGGTATCTAGTCAATAAAGCTTTAGCACTACTATAAGTCTATAACTCAACAAGATATATATATATATATGAAACGTTAAAAATAATGAAAAAAATATTGTCTTAAAACATGTTAAATATAAAGAAAGAAATATCCTAAGATAGTCCTAAAAAAATTATAATAAAACAGCATTTAAAGAGAAAAATGATAAAAATAAATTTTTAAAGAGTATAAATATATTTTTATATCCCTAGACTTAGATTATAGTTATGTAGTGGAATTTTGGGGGTGGTTTTAATTATTTTTTTAAATATTAAAAAAAACAATTCAGTCATTTTTTTGTGTGGACTATTTTGGTGACAAATTTTTTAAAAAGCTATTCGAGAGAATTGCCCTATAAAAAATTATCAGCCAAATACTAAATGTTCTTCAACTATATACAGTTGTTGTCAAAATAATGATGAAGCTAGTACACAATACAAAATGATTGAAATAGTATTTACCGCATATTTATTATTGATCGAGAGGAGTGAATGATGGTCCCAAGGAGAAGGCTGATAGTTAGCAGAGCGTCGATGAAGGTCAACAGAAACATCATCCGACGTTTTTTTGGTCATTGATTTGCATATGAAACGTGGAAGTCGAGCACTAGGGGTGAAGGCATTTAGATAAATAGGAGCTGAGGTTATACAGAAAGTAGCCATTTCGATTCTCTCTATTTGGTGTCTGAATACACTGCACAACACATACGATTATATAGGACATATATTAGTTAGTTAGGTGATACTACTAATCTTCTTTAATTTTTTTTTTTTAAAACTTTGTGGTGCCAAATTGTATGCATAATGCATTTAGTCCTAAATCTAATTATCAGCCACATTATTTTCTCATAAGAGTACAATGTTCGGTGCAGTTTTATAATTGTGTCAGGGTGTCATATTAGATATCAATCACCTCATGCATGCTACGCCCCCATTAGGAAGAGTCACAGTCGCATTACAAGAAATGCTGATATTGATTCAACTCCCGGAGAAATACTAAGAAAACTATTTCCTGCATGTCAATGCACAAATCATATTAATTTACTTTCAATAAGTAAATAACACTTTGGAAAAAGGTATTGCTAAAAGTTTATATAATATGAAAAGTTGAAACCCAAAAAGTTAACTCCAATGAAGATAATCCCATTGAGATTTTGTTGGATCCTGTTGGTGTTTTAAATGGTTCAGAAGAGTGGTTCCATGGTTTTAATTCAAGAAACTTAACCGCTGTACATTGAAATGTGCGGTAAAATAAGCTAGATTGAACTCAGAAATACCAAGTGTCAATCACATGATCATACATGTATATAAAAATATAGTTGCTTCTTATGTATTGTTTAGTAAAAGCCTATTTGATCAACATTGATTTTGAAGAAGAAGCTTACTAAGTTAGTGAGTTATGTTAGGTTTGTTCCTGTTTTTGGTTTGGTTGCATACCTTTTGTTTCTCAATAATCTTGACGATACAGCTTATTAATTAGGTAAATGTTTTGTCCCACACACACACATATATATATAATATTTTTTTCAACGTATTTCTATAAAATTCTGAAATATGCATTGATAATTTTTTTCCTGTGTTTCAAATTTTACGTTCTATAAATAAAAGCCATCAAATGCCGTCTAAAAGAATAAAAAGAAATCAAATCTCTATAAATTTGATGTCAGAAAACACTAAAATGAAATTTTCAGCAAAACTTTGAATTTAAGTTTTAACTAATAATTTTTAAAGAAATACCCTAAAATAGAATTAAAAAAAAATTATCACCAAAATAGATTTGAATAAAAAATGATCAAAATAGATTTTATTAAAAAGTGTAAATATATATTAAAATAAACTTTGTGAAAAAAAATTGTTAAGGTTTATTTTGGTCTATTTTGTCACTTTTTATTAAGGTTTATTTTGATCTATTTTGTCACTTTTTATTAAATTTTATTTTGTGACAATTTTTTTTTTAAAATCTATTTGATATATTTGCCTATTTTTACCCCAAAAAGAGTTTTATGATCCTACAAAAACATATTTCCATCTGATTTTCCTGTGTATATGATTTTGAGGAGGAAAGGAGCTAATGG
>CAJHQP010008842.1:0-25008 GCA_905132765.1 Moricandia arvensis
GTTTTGTTTAATGACTGAGTTATGATTTATGTGCTTTATTGATGACTGAGTTATGATTTATTTGATGGTTGAGTTATTATTTATATGATGGCTGGGTTATTTGTTTGATGATTGATTTATCGTTTATATGATGGCTGGGTTATATGTTTAGATGACTGATTTATCGTTAATGTTGTAGGTGCGTGTGAGGAATATGGTTATGAAGAGGACATAGAAGAGATGTTTCCTCAGTGGGAGGATGAAGAAAATGACCCACAACTTGAAAATTAATAAGAGACATACATGCGGGTACGTTTGTTAAAGGTTTTTGGGATGTGCAGAAGAATGAGAAGGAGAAAAAAATGAAGGTTAGAGCTAGAGTTTCGTCAGAGGCTGAGCCTCCCGCAAAGAAGCTGAAGAAAAATAAGAAACAAAAGGAAGCGAACAACTCAGAAGGTGAAGCTTCTGGTGTAGAGAAGGAAGGTAGCAAAGAGATTGGGAAAACTGCGGCTCTGAAGACCATAATCACTAGTTTGGACAAAATTCCAAAAAAGTTTGACAAGTATGACTCGCGTTCATCTCATATGATACCAACTTTGCTGAGGTCAACCAGAAGCTGGAGAATATGAAGAGTCACATTCATGACACAGTCAAAGCTTCAGTGGCAGAGCATTTGAGAGTTATTGGGTTAGGGGAAAGTGGCGAAAACGTTGATAAAGTGCCCACCTACAACTTATGTTTACAGCAGAAGTCCGTTAATAGTTCAACGGCGGGTAAGACCCCTGCTAAAGATGCTAAGACCCTGCTAAAGATGCCTAAGACCCCTGCTAAGACCCCTGCTAAGACCCCTGCTAAGACCCCTGCTAAGACCCCTGCTAAAGGTGGTAAAGCCAATGCAAAAGGTTTCGAGGCTAAAGCTGCTGGTGAGGTGAAAAAGAATTTGGTAGATGACTTTGGTGATGTTGATTTTGTTTCTGTTTCTCCTTGGCAAGGAAGCAGGACGCGGTTACAGGCTTAGGTCAAAAAAACAACAGGAGGGAGATGAAAAAATACCAAAACAGACAGCGGCTGAGAAGAGGAAGATGACTCAGTTACAGAAGAGAGAGGCGGCTGAGTTAAAAAGGAAAGAGGCTGATATTAAAAGAAAGAGGCGGCTGAGTTAAAGCAAAAGGCGGCTGATATTAAAAAGCAAGAAGCGGCTGAGTTACAGAAGAATGAGGCTGAGTTAAAGAAGAAGGGGGTGGCTGGGAATAAGAAAAAGGTTCGCGATGGTGTAATAAGAATACCTATTCCAAGAAAGAACCCGATTGTTAGTGCCAGTGAGCTAAACGATGTGACCGAAGAAACAATCGCGATGAATAACGAACTGTTGCCGGAGTCTGATGAGGACGAAGAGGAAAAGATTAGGTCTGCGAAAATTAAGACTTATCGGGAGAGAAGTGTTCAATTAACCCCAACTGGGTTAGCAGCGACAAAAGAAAATGCTCTTCCAGCACGAGGATTTCCTTATATTGGAGATAATGGAACGACGTGCATGCGGAAGAACGTTGAACCTTCAGTAGCAATCTATGATCCTCTCGCACCTGTTGATCCGGCTAAACTGGAGAAACTTATGGAACACCTAAAGCCATTCGAGTATGGATCTTTACACCATTTGTTGATACAACTATTAGCAATATTTGGTTAAACTAACTTGGATTTAATTGTTAGGAACATTCCACATGACAAGGTTGAAGAACCAATTAAGTTCTACAGATACCTCATCACCGAAAGAGCGTATTGGCCACAACCCGACTATGGATGGTTGTATGATAATGTAAGTTTAGATAAGTTCGGCTGAGTTAATTTTTCTTGTAGACTGAGTTATATAATAAGTGTTGGCTGAGTTAATTTTTCTTGTAGACTGAGTTATATAATAAGTGTTGGCTGAGTTAATTTTCTGTTAGGCTGAGTTATATAATAAGTGTCGGCTGAGTTAATTTTATTTTAGGCTGAGTTATATAATAATTGTCGGCTGAGTTATATAATACGTGTCGGCTGAGTTAATTTTTCTTGTAGACTGAGTTATATATTCTTTGTACAGCATGTTGCTGCTTATATGAGAGTCCTAAGGGGAAGGTCTATGCAAGTTCCCACCCCATTCTGGTCCAAGCGCATTGCCTTTATGGACATTTGGTTCACTCTACAATGGTGTATGGATTACGACCAGTTCAAGATCAAACCAAAGCAGTTCAAATTCAAAGGTACTGGTTATGAAGAATTAGTACACGGTCGGAATCCCGAGGACTGTAAGACACACTTGAAGTGGTTGGTAGATGTGGATCACTTGTATGGAGTGCTTCAAACTGGAGGCAATCATTGGGTGGCATATGATGTGGATCTTGTGAAGGAGAAGATTGACGTTTACGATTCCATCATGGGAGAGAAAACACCAGAGAGTGAACAGAAAATACTAGATGCATTTAGGCCTCTTACTCATATGATTCCTGCAATGTTGAATGAATTCATTCCTTCCAACATCCGTCAACCTACGATGAAGCAGCTTGCGTTCCGTAGGAGGAGAGGCAAAAACATTCCACAAAACACTCAAGTTGGCGATTGTGGGGTGTATTCGTGTAAGTTTGTCGAGTGTCTAGCGCTTGGTGTAACATTTGATGGGATATCTGATGCTAACATTCAGGGTTTGCGAATGAAGATGGGAGCAGAGATCTTCGCAGAAAGAGGAGATGAATTTATTTTGAATCTTTGATTTGGTTAACTATCTAAGCATGATTTGTAGTATGTTTGACTCTTGGTTTGTGTTATGCTTATGTAATTCGTACTCTTTGATTTCGGTTATCTACTATGTTGACTCTTTGATATGGTTAACTATCTCAGCCGTATCGTTTGTATAACTCAGTCGTAACTGAAACAAACCCTAACTTAATTAACCTAAGTAACCATATAAGATAACCCTAAACCCTAAACCCTAAACTATAAAATATGTACAATGTACTTTGAAATAGATATTAAGTCCATGTGTACTACAATTAACCATATAAGATAACCCTAAACCCTAAACTATAAAATATGTGTAACATAAGTATAAACATAAATCCTATGGTATAAACCTAAATATTATGAAAACCCTAAACCCTAAATCATAAGTTTACTTAGGTTAATTAAGTTATACTAAGATATATGTTCTCTTACAACTACCTAAATAAACATATAAGGTAACCCTTAATCATATAAAATAAAGGTAAAACATATACAATGTATTTTCAAATAAATATGTATACCTTAATCATATAAAGTTAAATATGTATACTTTCCTATATTTCCAAGTTGAGACTAGATATTAAGTCCATGTGTACTACAATTAACCATATAAGATAACCCTAAACCCTAAACCCTAAACTATAAATATGTGTAACATAAGTATAAACATAAATCCTATGGTATAAACCTAAATATTGTATTATATGATAAACCCTAAATCCTAAACCGTAAACCCTAAACCCTAAACCCTAAATCATTTAATTACACATGACGGCTGACTTAATAAGTCAGCCGTCATGTGTAACTTATGATTTAGGGTTTAGGGTTTAGTCATAAGTTACACATGACAGCTGACTTAATAAGTCAGCCGTCATGTGTAATTAAATGCGACGTTTCGTTTTTTGTGGGCGGGAACAAAAAGAAAAGTCACTGATGCGAATTTTTCCGTGACGTTTCATTGTCCTATATCTCTCTATATATAGCCCTTCTTAAACCTTGTCTCTCCAATCACATACACTCTCTGAAAACCTAATATCATCAGAAGTAACATAATGTCGATTGTTCCTGTTTACACAACGACCTTAGAGGTCGCTGTCAATGGCATATTAAGTTCAGCGGATCGAGATAACCTCCCCGTTCTAAACCCTGGTGTGGGTTCCTTGGTTGACAAAACAAGTGTTACGTGGTTTAGATTTTTACATGATATCTCGCAGGCGATCCCGGTGATTCTTCAAGAAGGCTGGGTATATGACTGGCCGACTTACCGGTTCATTCCCTATCATTTTAAGCGCCTCTGGTTTCTTAAACTTGCTGTAAGCACCGATTATGTATTCATATTAGATTGAATAGAAACAACACTAATATTAGTCATTTATTTTATTTTGTAGCGAAAATACACGTGGGATCCGAGGCATAATTTGTTAGTTTGGACACATTTTAATTTGGTGGCCAGAACGGTATTTCGAACTCAAATGCGCTGGTTGAGGAGGATATGGGCGCATGGCGGCGAGAAGCCTTCCTGGATGATAACTAGAGTTTGGCTTGATCTCATCGATATGTTTGATGAGTTTGGTCCTGATAATTTTGGTTGTTGAATGTAATTTTTATGATTATTTATCTACATAAATCTCAGTCGTTTTTCTATAACTCAACCTAATTTATCATACAACTCAGCCTTGTTGTTTCATTAACTCAGCCGTCATTTCATACAACTCAGCCGTGTTGTATCTATAACTCAACCTTGTTGTTTCATTAAATCAGCCGTTCATATCATACAACTCAGCCTTGTTGTTTCATTAACTCAGCCGTCATATTCATACAACTCAGCCTTGTTGTTTCATTAACTCAGCCGTCATATTCATACAACTCAGCCTTGTTGTTTCATTAACTCAGCCGTGTTGTTTATATAACTTGCGACGTTCAGTTTTCTATATTTCGAAAACATAACTCTAATTATTAAGGCGTGAGACTATGTCACGCATCTCGAGACTGTTATATTTACGAGACGATAACACGTTTTCAAAATACTTCAGATCCAAAAACATTTAAAAAAAAAAAAGAGATCCCAAAAAGAAATGTCTTCCTCATCTAACCCTATCTCATCATGCGTTTCAGGTATGTAGATCTCGATTGTGTTCGTATATACTCTTGTTGAAATTAATAGGATTTATTGACAGAAAACGTAAACAGACGACGTCGGAATGTGGAGAGGGGTACGCCAAAACAATGTTGGTGTGGCCAACCCTCTAATATATTTACATCAGGAACTGCTAAAAATCCAGGAAGATTGTACTATTGTTGTGCAGGAGGATATAATAAGGTTAGATCTTGTTCTTATATGGCATGTTTTGAAATAATTAAGTATGTGTTATTGAGTTGTAGTTTATTTGTGAAAACAGACCCATTTATTCAAATGGACGGATGAGTGTTTGGTAGAAGAGGTTGAAGATATGAAGAAAGACATGTCGGAGCTGAAAGCCAATATCGCTCGGTTAGAGAAAGAGTTCAAAGGAATGAAGATAGAATCCGAGAAAAGAGGAAAAAAATGCATCAGTGAGGTGCAGTGTTTGAGGAATGTGGTGGTTTGTGGGTTTGGTTTTGCGATAGTTTGGTTCTATTTCTTAGGTTAGATAGAATCTAAACTAAGTCAGCCGTATCGTTTGTATAACTCAGCCATCATGTTAACATAACTCAAGTTGTAATGTTTATTTAACTCAGCCGTATCGTTTGTATAACTCAGCCATCATGTTAACATAACTCAAGTTGTAATGTTTATTTAACTCAGCCGTATCGTTTGTATAACTCAGCCATCATGTTAACATAACTCAAGTTGTAATGTTTATTTAACTCAGCCGTAATGTTTCATTAACTCAGCCATCATGTAAATATAACTCAGTCGTAATAAATACTAAAATCGTCCATTCCAATTCGCCAAACCAATTACAAATCCAATTCCATTCATACAACACTTTTATACCGGACAAGTTTTCGCATTATGCCCACCCTGTTTACAACGAGAACATGTGTGTTCTTTCCTAGGACGTTTTTTCTCAAGGGCAACCTCCAAAGCAGATTTCATCCTACTTTTCTTAGGCCTTCCTGGTTGTTGACGAACAACCGGGGGCAAGCACGGTTGGTTAGCCACATTATCTGGAACTTGGAGAGCTGAATCTATTGGCATGATCGACTCATTGTATGCATTTAACAAATAACCACTGTTATAGTAAGGACTGCACAAGGATATACGACAAACATTTCTGTCCTCGGCAGCTGCGATTGCGTGCACGCATGGTATTTTCTCCTGGTCAAAACGCCGGCATGTGCATTTTTTCGCTTCCAAGTTCACAATATGCAAAGATGAACCATATGTAACTTCAGTGCGATAAGCATCAATCCTTTGTACCGTCAACAGTCTGGCGTCAGTAACACGACCCTATTATGAAAACAAAATAAAAACATGAAGGCTGACTTATGAAAACAATATGGCTGAGTTATTGAAACATGCAGGCTGACATATGAAAACAATTTGGCTGACTTATGGAAACATCTGACTTATGGTAACATAACGGCTTACTTATGAAAACAATATGGCTGAGTTATGGAAACATCTGACTTATGGTAACATAACGGCTGACCTATTCAAATAAGTCAGCCTTTAAATAGCGACGTTTCGTATTTTGGGCGGGAAATGCTAGATTTCTCAAAGGCTGACTTATGAAAACATAAAAAGTGACTTACTTGTAGTAGTTTCTCCACACCAATCGTAAGCTCGGTAAGATGCGATGTAGCATCCTCTCTTCGTTTAGCAAACCATCTGGTCATCATGACCCGTATCGATTCTAATAGTCGAACAATGTGAAGACTTCTACCATTTGATAGTGCTTTGTTCATTGATTCCGCTATGTTCGTAGTCATCAAATTGTACCTTTCTCCAGGGAAATGAACACGCGCCCACAGTCGTACATCAGCTCTTTGGAGGTAGCCATGAAGTTCAGGATTAATCGCTTCAATCTCCTCAAACATCGTAGTAAAGTCTGACATCCTAAAACATTTTGCCGCTTTCTTCACGAGACGAAAGACCTCTTTTCCTTTGTACCGTCCCAAAATGTTCTTATATAAATGGTAAGTGCAGATTCCACGAGAAGCCAACGGATACACATTCTCAATTGCTTTCCCTATGGAGTTATGCCTATCCGAGATTATTGCAAGACCGTCATCGTCAGGAATTAAAACTTTAAGTTGGGTAAAAAACCAGTTCCACGAATCATCATTTTCAGTGTCAACCACACCGAAGGCTATCGGATAAATCTGAAAGTTACCATCCTGAGCTAGTGCGGTGAGAAGCGTCCCTTTGTATTTACCACTAAGAAACGTTCCATCGACAACGACAACTTTGCACATGAAAGGAAAACCATTTATGCTCGAACCAAACGCAAGGAACACATACATGAATCTTCCAAAATCATAGATTTGAAGACGCGTAATTGTACCAGGATTTGCCTTTCTTATCATGTATAGGTAAGAAGGCAACTGTTCAAACCCACTTTCAGGAGTTCCCATATCGATTTCCCTTGCAAATTTTAGCGTCCTGTGTGATTTCCAATAACCCATCTGTCCAAACGAAAACAAGACAAATAAGTCAGCCACCACGTACTAATAAATCAACTGTAAGTCAGCCGGAAGGTACGAATAAATCAGCTGTAATACACCTATAAGTCAGCCGTCATGTTAACATAAACTCAGCCTTATATATCACATTAACTCAGTCGTAGTGTTCACATTAACTCAGCCAATAAGAATAAGTAAATCAGCTGTAACATACCTTTATACCAAACTGCTTATTGATACATATTCCGACACTAGTAGGTCGAACTGAGGGACCAACATCGCCGAGAAAGTCCCTGTACAACTGTCCTAATATATCTGGTGTTGCTTGTCGAGATCGATTAGAACGCTCAGTTACGGAACATGTATGATCCGAATCATAAATACGAACATAAAATGCTGGGGATTCCCCTTGTCTAGAAGCACGAACTCTCCAGAGACATCCAGCAACCCAACACGTAACATTGAGTGTATTCAAATTAGATACTTCTACATCAAAATCAAATCGGTCCTTCACCGTAAGAAGTTTCAGTCGTCTCTTCAAATCGGCTTTACTCTCGTATCGTTGCCCTACAACAAGGTTTAGTGAAGACATCTGCAACCTTAGACCCTCCGGATTTCCTTGAGCTCCGCTCATTGACATGCTATGAGATGTCTTCTTAGAAGGCAGCGTTGGTTCATCTTCATCTTGTGCTGGAGACTCAAAGTATGAACTGAAGTTATCATCTTCAGATGAGGCACCATCCGAGTCATCAAACATATCAAATCGGCTATCAAATTCATCATCATCATATTCTTCTTCTTCTTCTTTTTTCTTCTTCTTCTTCTTATTCGTCTGCTTCTTCTTCTTCTTCTTCTTCTTCTTCTTCTTTCGAGACTTCTTCTTCTTCTTTCGACACATAACTGAATAGCATTTTCTTCTCTCTTTTTCGTAATCTCCACACACAGACGTAGCTGTTCCACTTTTCTTAAAGTTACAAAAAGATTCAACTGTCGAGTATTGGAGACGTAAACTGGTGGAGTATCGTGCGCCATTGTTTTCAAAGCTTTATTCAATAAACTGTAGCTCAGTTGAGTTCTGATGAGTCTACTCCTTTAATCCGTAATCGTCAACAACAGATTTCGCAAGTTTGTCGAGTGTTGTTTTTTCATCTATATGCAGAACTCTACACCCTCTATTGTTGGGCTTAAATACATATCTGTTTTTCTTTACCCAATTACCAGAAACAACAACTACAGGATCCATAAGATGTTGTAAAGAATCGAATAACAATGAAGAAAATAATAACAATGAAGAAGAAGAGAAGAAGAAGAAGAAGAAGAAGAAGAAGAAGAAAGAAGAAGAAGAAGAAGAAGAAGAAGAAGAAGAAGAAGAAGAAGAAGAAGAAGAAGAAGAAGAAGAAGAAGAAGAAGAAGAAGAAGAAGAAGAAGAAGAAGAAGAAGAAGAAGAAGAAGAAGAAGAAGAAACATCGTCTGTTCGTTAACTCAGCACTAATTATGACGTGAAAAATCAGAACTGATGACATGGAAAATCGAAATTGATGACATGGAAAATCGTTAAGTCAGCCACCAAACGAACACAATACTAATCCTACATAAATCAGCCATCAAGTACAAATATACGCCAGTCGTAACGTCGTACTATTCTAGTAATTAATCTTTTGCAAATAAACCAGCCGTAATTTCGCTGAAAACTTTAAGTCAGCCGCTTCGTCAAATAACCCAGTCGTGAAGTGAATGATATTCTAGTAATTAATCTTTCGCTAATAAGTCAGCCATAACAGGGCTGAGTTTAAAGTTTAATCCAGCTCTTAATGACTGATTAACGTAAATCAGCCGTAACAAACTCCCATAACTCAGTCTGCCGAGAACCATAACTCAGCCTTGTCTTATCAAAAACTCAGCCAGATGTTCGACAAATCAGCCTACCCATGTATAAATCAGCCGTAACTTGTGTTCGTAAGTCAGTCATAATCTCATAAATCAGCCAGATTTCTTTAAATCAGTCGTCACGTACGGCTGATTTATGTTTGCAAGTCAGCCAATTTCTCATAAGTCAGCCGCGAGGTTTAAATCAGCCACTATGTAACATAACCCAGCCGTCAATACCGCCTTAGCGCTTAACGGCTGATTTCAGAAAAAAATCGCCAGCGATTTCCGACGTGGCGTCTGACGTGGCGGGAAAAAGTAATGGCATTCTTGTGATTACGTTTTTTGTTATAACATAGTACAAGGGCACGCTGGGCATTTAAAAATTCCAGTAATAAAGAAAAGATTTGTAACACTCTAGTAATAAACACTAAAATGTATGGCATTTGAGTCAACTTCCCTTACAGAAAACTATTGTATAAATGTATATAACTTTATCCTCAAGATTTTTATTTTAAACAATCTCTTATGTATTTTATTATTTTTTTCTCTATAATAAAAAATTTATAATAGAGATGAGATTTACTCCAATATATTATTTTAAAATGGTAGTCTCTAAATATAAAATAAAATATAGAATAATATTTATTTTTTCTTCTATAGATAGAGACAAAAATAGCAATCTTTGTTTTAAAAGAAGAAATAAGGTAGAATTGAAGTGATTTTAACACTAAACTAGAACTTGACCCGCGCTCATGCGCGGGTGTTTGATTTAACTTGTGTCAACGTAAACTTATAAATCGTGCTTTTATAAAAAATATTTTGTATATTTTTATGTTTTGTAATTTACATATAGATTAAATATTATATCATAATATAGATGTTGATAATATTTTTTTATTATACATAATATATATTAAAAATATATAACTTGATGCAATTTGATGTAATTGTATTATTCATATATTAACTTGTTGTTTTTTGTTAATTTATTTTGAAATAAAACAACATACTAAAATTTGTAATTGTCAATATATAAATATCAATTTGGTTAGATAAAATTTAAATTGTAATTATTTATTTAAAATTTATTTTAAATGCAGTAGGAGAATCTGTAAATAAAAAATATAAAAAGGAAGTACTTAATTTATTGTAAATGCAAAGGCTAAGTTTGTAAATAAAAAAAGTATTTTTAATACTACTATCCATATATCCAAACAATCCTCATTATCCATTTTTGCAAACAAAATCCTAAAGTACTTCTACTTTAATAAGATAGATGTTATCACTAAAACAAATCATGGTTAGGGCTATGATAGCCACATTTACTATAGTGGCTAGGTCATGCCTATTATAGCCATGATTTAGCCACAATTGTTTGAAAATCAAGGATGGACCGCAGCTTTTTTTTGTCACAAAATGTGGCTTTTTAGTTTTAGCCATATTTTTTTGTGCTAAGGTCGTTGCTAGACGACACCTTTTACTAGTGGTCGTGACCTAATAAATCATCAAGTGTTAAAAATGGATGATAAAAAACAATAAAATGGATGATTGCATAAAGTGTTAGTGAAGTGAAGACTCGAATTTAGTAACCGGAGAAAAAAACTCATGAAGTATCCATGTACTAGTCTCCAAGTACTATATAGAGTAGTATAAGAAATGGTACATGAAGCAAAGTTGTGTAGCTGATTAGAAGATTATAATTGAAGGTTGACCTAGAGTTAAACTAGAGATTACTTTTGAAGTTAAGTAAGATAAGATTTACCTTGGAGACATGTATAATTCATAAGGGAAGATTTCGTTATAGAGGCATGTCTTGTGTTAGGTACCGCTTTAAAAGAAAGATCAAGCATACATGTTTTCGTGTTCAATGTATGTGAACACAAAACATAAAGTGATGCGCCTCGGATCGAGCTGGTCAAGCTAAATAAAAGTGACACTTACATATCTGAGATGGATGAGCTGACTACTCAAGTGAGCTGGACTGACACTCACTTGGACAAGCTGAGCAAGCAGGTTCGATCTTCCGAACTAGTTCGACCACCCGAGAAGCTGGAAATGGCTAACCTTCTTTCTGATGAACCAACGACCAATTCAATCATGCAAAAGGTGATTATTCATGTTCTAAATGTCCAAGAAGACTTGGGCTTGATGGTTTTCAAAAATATTCAAAAACATACTTGTTTGGGTCAAATGGAGAAACCGATCAAATATTGGGTAAGGGAAAAGATGGATTTCGACCAGACTTCAAGGAGACATGTCTTGGCCCATATAAGGAGCATATTCTTCACCTTTCAAAGTCCTGGTCGTGGCTATATCAAGAGGAAGTCCAAGTTTCAGTCAAAGACTTTATTTAGTCAAGTCTTTGTTTATATTTTCAATGTCTTGTTTTTAGCACATTATCTTTAGATCTCTACAACTTGTAATCCTATAAATAAGGCCTAAGAGCCACGAAATAAAGCAATGATTTTTTTCCTTTTTATGAGTTTATCTCTTTGTTCTTTGTTTAGAACATTTTTCGGTTTTTTGGTGAGGTTATCTCCAAAATACCAAACCTTCTTTTGTTGGACTTGTGTGTCATATCAAGCAACAATCGAAGTCGGTAGTATCAAGAGTCATTCCACACCTCTTGTGTCACCATTTAATCTATCATTTCTCATTCGATCCGTCTGAGATCATATCCATCTCACAATCCGGTCGAATGATCCTATTTAGGGCGTAAATTTGGGTTAAATATAGATCTTTGAACGTGTTAGACTAGGTTTTTTATTTTTGTGAGACATGTAAGTCAATTTGAAAAAAGATAGTAATACACTTTTTTTTGTAAAACGAACTTTTTTTTTTGTTGCAGTACTTTATGACATAAATAAATATATTACTTGTATGTATTACTCTCTATATCAGTATCATCTTGCAATTTCATGCATGACTGATGACTGAATGAATATTAACCAGAACGATATATTCACAGAGTTGTTCGGTATAAAATCCATCCTAGGGACAAGGTCACCTAACAAATCAAGTGTATAAAAATGGATCGCACATGCATGAGTCTATAAAGGGCTCGGCCAATCTTAGGCCCTAGCATAAGAACTTAAGAAGTATATATTAAGATGTCGATGTATTAAATATGTCTACTATACCGTAATGCGACGATCTTTAGCATATTTAAATACTATTCAATTCACCAATTTGCATATTGCAAGTCGCAAGAGTCACTTGCTAAGCTGGTAACAGATTAAATATGATTATTATTATTATAGATGTTTTTGGTAATGAACAAATACGAAGGACAAACGAGAAAACCTGTCGTCGGTGACAACTCACGCTTGCACTTGCATTAAGCACTCAAGCCCTAAGCTAGCTAGAGCCATCTCCACTACCATTACTAGGAACTCTTCAGATAAATCTCTATAAATAGAAACACTCCTTAGATCTCTTCTTTGCTCATATACACTCATATACACCACGTTAATTAGTTCAATTGCAATCTCTCTCTCTCTCCCTTTTTATATATAGAATTTAGTTCCAGTACATTGTAATTGTAATGGCTAAGTTAAGTTTCTCGTTATGCTTCTTGGTGTTTGTTCTGCTAGCTTCAGTCTTCACTGAGAGCCGCCCTCTTGAGCGGACTCCGGTCGGGATGAAGGTGAGAGATTTAAGCACTTCTATGAAGGCTACGAGCCAGACTGTGGCGGATGGTGAAGCTTCAGATGGTAGCAGTAGCCGCGGAAAATCTCCAGAACGTTTAAGCCCTGGAGGATCTGACCCGCAACATCATTAATTATTTAGGGTTTCCTTTATAATTAACAGTTGTTCTCAGTTTCTTCGAGATATATGTATCTCTTATCAATAATTTGTTGCAATGTATCTCTTTTTTCTCCTTTTGTAGTAAAATTTGTGAATTTGCGTTTGTAAGCTTTTTACAAAAGTATAACAGTTTTATTGATACATTATTCTGTTTCGTTACGTTGGATATTCTATATTTGCATTATGTTTACGTTAGATATTCTATATTTCGTTATGTTTTGACTGCAACAAGTACCGTATCATTTACCTTTTAGAACACGCTTTCTTTTGCTTCTATACTATTTTTTGCCTTTACAATATAACAATTCAAGGTACGTATGAGGTTGATTTTGATGGTCCTGCATATAATATACGATTCTGTCTTATGATTATATCGATTGTGACTAGTGTGCTGAATAGCAAAAGTAAACAAGCAAATACGTCTGACTTTTAACAAATAAAAAAGTCGAACAAATTACGTATTCTTTTGTTTATAATCTAAAATAATAGAAGGGGAGTGCTTTTAGAAGTGATCGACCTCTATGGCCCATGCATAGTAGAATTTCATCCCATAATTAGGTGTTTTAAAAAAAAATTATCGTGATTAGTTTGTCAAATAAAGGATTAAACAGTTGAAGACAATGAAATAAATGACCTCATTAGCTCAACTGAAAATTAATGATTATGACCATTATGTTAGAGATTCTAGTTTGGGTGATCATTTGGCCTTGAACCTCCTAGTAGTAAAAAACAAAGACAATGAAATAAACAAAAGTTACATGTTGCATGCAATCTTATGTACACATCTGGTTTCTTACATTTGGCTAGTTAAGTCAAAACGTCAGTCCTACGACTTTATTCAGTGACAACGAAATAATATTTATCCAAACTTCTGTTTATCTTTGATTAATCATGCTTTACAGTACATCAAACACCTAATACAACTAGGATCTGTCCATGGATGATACTCATCAGTGAAAAAGACAGATTCCTATGAGATCATATGCATGTGTATAAACTTAGGAACACATATTTGATAAGCCATTTAAGAGAATTTAAATACATATTAATCAATTCAAAGAAAGATAAGATTTGAGTGCATTTTAAAATTTTATTGTTAAAACAATCAATTTGAATTATTAAAATGATAATTTTTATTTTTAAAACTCTATTTTGTTACTTATTATTTCATGAAATATATAGAAATATATAAGAATATGTTGATTTTATATTTCCAGTCAATGTGTTTTTCATTTCAATTTGATTTATAAAAAAATAAAAAAAAAACTAAAAAGTTTAAATATCATCATAAGAAGTGGTATTGCTATAAACTATCTTGAAATTATTTCAAATTATACATTTGATAGATAAACAAAACCGTTGATTTCAATAACTTGAAATTTTAAATAACTTCTAAGAATGATTAATTTAATAACTTTGAATTCCAGAAAAAATTCCACTAAAATATTTGCAAAATGAAATTCTTTAAGTCATTGGTCCAATATGCTTCCTTAATAAGATTGATAACTAAACAATAAATTAATTTAAAATTAGTTATAATAATACGAAAGAGGGAAAAATAATGAAAACAAACATATTCGCCGAACGTGAAGACCAACATTGGATAATCGGCTGAAAGTGACATAATATAATACATTTCTTTAACCAACGAACAAAAGACGGCGAACATGAATAATTCTATTTAAACCAAATCGTATATTCTATTTTACGAAGAACGCCAAAAACTAATGACTTATCACACGACCCTATTGTATATTCTTGTAATTCTTTTATGTTTAATATCATAAATTAAAGCATCGTCACCTTCTAATTATTTAAACAGACCATTGGATGTCATTTTTAGAAAAAAAAAACTATGGGAATTTGCATAAATTTTAATGTTAAATGCAAACATATATCATAACTTAACCAGCGGGTTGTGGCCAGTGGTTCTGGCTGCGGACGGTCCTAGAGAACTTCAGTTCGGCGTCCCTGGTTCGATTCCCCACGGCCACCGTCCGAAAATGGCGTGCACGCGGGCCTCGTGGATTGGCCATCAATCTCGGTTGGTAGGGCCCCACAGTCATCAAAAAAAAAAAACATATATCATAACTTCAAACAAATCCAAAATTAACCTAAAAACTATTAAAATTACAATGAACCTCTTGTGACCAAGCAAAAATTCAGTATACACTTTTACGAATATAATTTTAGAAAAATATATTTTTATGGAAGAAAAACTGAAATCATGTAAATATAAACATTTATAAATGTTATAAATTAATACCTAATAATATTGAATTATTTTTAACATAGATAGGTGAAGGTAGAATGAGTCATGATATTATTTGAATTAAAGTTTGGTAACATATGTTAAAGTATTGTTGTATTTTAGGATTAGATTTTGGAAACTTAACTTTAAAAATTGATATATATGTGTCTATTTTTGTGTATATTAAACATTTTAAAAGTTCATTTATGTTTAATGAAGTGTCTATTTATGCTTAGTTAGTTATTTGATTTTAAGATTTACGTGACTTAACTCTTCTAATAAATAATACATTAGAAGATTTTTAGAGAAATTTTCTAGGCGAGTACTAAATTTAAAGTTTAGAAAACTTTTTTTGAAAATCTTCTCAATCGAAAATATTTAACCTAATTAATTTTTTTCTCTTTATATACAGAAAATTTAAGCATTCTCTCTATTCTTCTCAAATCGCTGCAACAAAAATGTAATGTGTCTCACTTTAAAAATCTTCTACCTCTCTCTAATCTTTTTGAACTTAAAAAAACTTTTATAAAATATCTATGTATTTTATATGGTGTATAGTTTTATTTTAAAAAATATTAAAATATATTTTTATAATTTTCATTTGATCAAATCATTAAAATATATTTTGAATGTTTTTTATTATTTCTCACTCTGCCAAGAACACGGATTACTACATAATATCATATAAAGTATAAAATATGTTAGTGTGGACATCAATTGGTATATGCTTCAGTTTTTAATTAATAAACCTCAAATATATTACTAAGCATACTAAGCACAAAATATTAGTAGCCTCCTTTATAGTGTATACTTTATAGGGTATAAACTTGTGTGTATTGATATCCTAAGAGAGTAATGCAAAACAAATGAAATTATAAGTAGTTTAGGAATTTTACAACGTTTAAAAATTGATATCCTAAGAAAGTAATGCACAAAAAAATGAAATTATAAGTAGTTTAGGAATCTTACAACATTTAAAAATATATATTCATAATATAAGTCAAGATATACGTGTCCATGCATCTTTATAGGGTCACCATCCATACTCAAATTCGATATAATATTACATGTTGTTTTTCTGAAACTATAATATTACATGTCGAAACAAAAGAATGAAAGAATACTATGAAGAAGCAACTTGTTGCTAATTTAAATATAATAAATATGAATCAGAATATTCAAAAATCAACACGAATTCAAAGGCTCTTATTCACTTACCATTATTTAAGCATTAATAAACATGGGAAAGTATCAATCTTTGATGATGAAAAATATAAACATCAAAAGGAACTAGATGCAACACATCGGTTAATTATGCAGAAGTGGGGACCTAACTGAAAAAAAGTAATTTTTGTTAAAAAAAACATTAAAGCTAGCCATCTGTGATAATATGATCTAGTCATATTATGATTTTTAAATCCAACTACCTATCACTATGATGAACTCGAATAATAGTTTAACGGTAGAATTCTTTTGTAACATACGGATCTACCACAAACAATTCTACATGCATCAATATCTAAAATTTTCAGCAACATTCAACTGTAACGAACTGTTTTACTTGAAATCTCCATTTTTCCTATAAACTTTGCATCGGAAACTATACTTTTGGAAAGTAAACTTTCAGAGTATAAAAACTTTTAAACCCTTAACCACGGGATCATGGAAGTTCCACTAAGAATTTCTTATATTTAAAAAATATTGATTCTTTACAGTATTATATCATTAAAAAAAATATTGATTAAAGAATCTACTTAAAGGATTATAATTAGATTATACATAGTGGATTCAAATAATTATCAATCAAGATCCAAGTTGATAATATTTTTTTCATTTCTCACTTTATTAGCATGTCAACTGAATCTTTTATTTTAGTCGTCAATTCAGACGATAAAAGTTTAAAGCGTTTTATATTCGAAAACTAGTTTCACGTAAATATTATCTTTATTTTATGTGTATGGTAACTATTTTGTGTGTTTCAGGTTTTGATTTCTTTGTTTTTTTTTTTTTTTTTTTTGATTAACCTGGGGGTATCCCAGGCCCATGGAGAGGCCCAGACTAATCCCCAAGGGGAGGTGCAGCCCACGGATAGACCCTCTCTCCGGGTATTCAAATGGGCCCTAAAGCATGGGCCCATATCCGTGTAAAGTGACCAGGATAATTGTGACTTAGTTTCGCGCAGCAGGTGGATCGAACCTGAAACGTGTTGGCGTCCCAGTCTCGTCTCCTTACCACTCGACCACAATCACCCGGTCTTTGATTTCTTTGTTTGTACAAAACTATACTGGACATTCTATATATATAGTCTTGGTTACGGTGTTATGGTCGTCCTATTTAACTAATTTTCGACTAACATTTTTCTTGATTGATTGATGATCCATATTTTAATTTGTATCTTTTCTTGGTAGTCTCTTTGTTGTTGTTTTCTTTTTAAATGTTTTTTTAGCACATTTTCTTTGTTGTTGGTATATTTTTCTATCTTGTTCTGTTTTTCTTGGCTTCGCTTCTTATTCTTGTATTATCAATCCGAGCCCTTAAAGTTTTCAAGTCATTGATGATCTTTCATACTCATGTAAATTAATGTTAATAATTTTAAATTATCGAAAATGATAAATGACATATTCAATCTAAAACAGTGAAAGATTATAAATTGTAGCCTCTGGGAGATAGGTATTTTATTTGGACAAAAGTCAAGTACAATCAAATTGTTAAGCTTGAGATAAGAGGAATAAAATATATACACCTTTCCCTCCATTTAAGTACAAATTCTAAAAGAGGAACATGTGTGTAATGCACAAATACAATCATAGCCAATGAGTGTAGAACCTGCTCATAAGCCGGATCTGAGGGACGTAACAGTGTGTGAGATACATTCCTTCCACACAAGTAAGATACTCAGCTCGATTTGACTATTATTATGATGATAATATAATTAATTGTATGAAGTTTTTCTTAATTAAAAAGACACATATGCGGCAGAACAAAACGCTACAAGCAACGCAACAAACTTGAAACAAACCCTACCTGCCCTTTCAAGAAGGTGAGATTAGTGGCAAGGCGTTTGTGGGCTTTGAATTTGACAGTCCAACGACTGTTTTAGGTATTAATTGGATTAGAGCCCAATACATGACTAATCGAGTTAGAATGAGAAACAAGTTTTGTATGTGAGATGAGGTGTCAGTACATGCTTCCCCTATTATCTGACGTGGCACTTCCAAGAGGGTAGAAAAAAAATGGACTTCATCATTTAAGCCCATGTACTTAGTACGAGCCCATTAAGTTTAGGCTGTAAGAAAACATGGAAAGAGAATTTGCCCATGAAGAAAGGTTAAGCAAGAAAAGATGTTAAAACTTAAAATTGTCATTGATGGTACTTAGTAACTAAACTTTATCATAAGAAAATATTTATTTTACATTTGATGCTATTCTAGAACGCATCCTTCACAAGAACCTTTTTTCATTTACAACTTGGAAAGGTGCTTAGAGAAGAAAAATCAAGAATAGTCTCCAAGTAACAAGCTGCAGAAGAATAGAGATTCAGCCCCCTGGAGCTCAATATCTCCACAAGTAGAAAGATCGTTGCAAATATATAATCATCCACTTCAAATCCCTCTGCCCCCACTCTATAGCTCCAATGCTTCCCTGCTAAAACCCATTCCTAGCGTAACCCATTATCATGACCTTCCCATGCTTCACAAAAACCCATCAATCATCGCAGTCCAAGTAACCATGTTTCTCTCAGGCATACTATCGAACACTTGGCGTGCATTAAACCAAATCACACAAGATTGCTTCCGAAAGGAGATAACTTGATCGAGTGACATCCCGTTAGAAGACTGTAGACAGAGCGTGATCTACTCGGGAAGACGAAACCGATGAATCATAATAATTCTCTCGGTGAAACCCACATCGAAAGATGATCTCTTTCTTGAAACCCAGATAATCTTTCTAGAATCGGTGATGGTTGATAAAGTCGGTGACTTGAAGGCTCCAGTCCCGGAATCTCTAAAAAAAAAAATCTCATTTTTGGTTCTAAAGAAAAAAATAAGTTTTAAATTAATCTGAAATAGTAATTATGAGGACTAATATCTTGGTCGGTTTCAATATCGAAAACGAGAGACAAATATACACACAAAATGAAATAACCAATCATAATGAAACATGTGTCTCTCTCACCACTTACCACTTTCCACTTTCCTCTCTTCCTTTCAAACACAAACTCATTTTCTCTCTCTCTCTCACCTGGAAACCCTTACACGATCTCACAAAACGTGTCTTGACTCTTTACTCTTTATCTTCAATCTTCTGTCATCAATTTTCTCAGATTATACTTTTTTTTCGGACAGTTTTTTCATGCAAATTCATATCCTATCTTCATTTATTATCATCACTTCCGTTTCTGATTTTGTGAAGTTAAAGAGTGAACTGTAAAATGATTTTGTAAAAAGCTTCAATCTTTAGAGAAACCCAAAACTTTTTTTTTCTTTTTAATCTGAGAAAGAGAATTGAAAACGAGCTCAAGTTGGGGATATTCGTTTCTTCTTCTGTCTCTTCCTCTTCCTTGTCCAAAAGGTTTTTTTAATCTATTCCGTTTAAAAGAAACCCTTTTTGCGAAGATTAAAAAAGCTTCAATCTTTAGAGAAACCCAAAAAAGAGAGAAGAACACAAAGAAAGTCATCCCAATTCATGAAACAGGTGAACAAAAAAGCTTCTCTTCTCTTCTCTTTCTTTAATTCATATTGTCATTATCTCCAGTTACGGTGTGTTATGGTTGGTTAATCGTTGTCAATGAAGATGATGAATTCTAAAACAAATAAATAAATAAATCAGGTAGTTGCGTCTCATTTCTTCTCTCGCATAATTTTAGGAATTATTAGCTATAGCTCTCTTCCTTGTGGGTTTATGTAAATATATATAAGGAACAATATATATATATTTTAAAAAATCTCTGTATAGAACTTTCCTTTTCCAGATTGAATCAGTTTCTTCTAATCCAGATAGTGTGAACCTGATTCAGTGTTTTGATATTTATAAGTATGATTTAAAACCCTCTTTCTCTCTGTGCTCTCTGTTCTTTGTTTTTCTTATCTGAGAGGGTCTTATAATCATCATCAGTTCTCTAAATTGCAAGACTTTTTTTATATGGTATTTGCTAAAATTGCAGGGTTCGATGAATAGATCATGTCTCTGTAGTATCTTAATCACTACTTCTCTCATATGTGGTGTTTACTTCATTGGCAATGCTTATATCCATCAACAATTTAAAGAGGTACAAAACATTCTCTCTTTGTACTTCTCATCACGTTATATATGTGTCTATGATGCATGCTGCCATGTGAAGAAATATGAAATTGTTGGAACAATTCTGGTTTTATTTTATTCAATATACTAGAGAAGAGTACTCTGGTTTTGGTTTATAAGATTTTTTTTTTTTTTAAATTGCAGAAATTGCCTAAGATGGGAAATAACTGATAAGATGCATAACATTACTGATAAGATGCATAATGTCACTCATAAGATGCAGAAGGCAACATCATCCAGTACATGCAAGGTTTGTTTTCGAGTTTTCTTTTGTGAGATTATTTTGATATCAATTTTTTTTATGATAAATTTGATCTTTCACTAGAATCTCAATAAGCCGTTGGGAACTGAAGCATTACCGCAAGGGATTATCGCCAAAACATCAAACCTGGAAACTCAACATCTATGGAACTACAATGACAATGAAAAGGTTGTTGATCAAAGTAGACTGAGATTCCTCATATTTTTTTTGTAGCTTAATCTGATGTTGTTATGTTCCTTTCTGTGTTTATTTTCAGGGGAATCAGAACGTGCAATGAGTTTGTTAGCCATGGCTGTTGGATTCAAGCAAAAGAAGCTAGTCAACAAAGTCATCCAAAAGGTTTTGTTTGTCTATCATTGTCTTGTCTTGTCAATAAAAAAAACTGATAAAATATTATTGCTGTGAACTTTCAGTTTCCTCCTCGAGATTTTGTGGTGATGCTTTTTCATTACGATGGTGTTGTCGATGATTGGAAGCAGTATCCATGGAATGAGCATGCTATTCATGTTCCGTCATGAATCAAACTAAATGGTTTGTTTTATATTTTAACAACTTTTCATATATTCATATAATAATTAATAATTGAATGATGTTAATGAGATGTTTATTACAGGTGGTTTGCTAAGCGATTCTTGCATCCTGATATAGTTGCAGAGTATGAGTATATATTTCTATGGGACGAAGATCTTGGTGTATCTCATTTCAATCCTCAACGGTATAATCCATAGTTTTTTTTTAAGTCTCTATTGTTTATTTCATTTTACATGATGAACTCTTTTATTATTGTAGGTACTTATCTATTGTGAAAGAAGAAGGTCTTCACATATCGCAACCAGCTCTCGACACTACAAACTCAGAGGTGCATCATCCTATCACTGCTCGTCGCAAGAACTTAAAAGTTCATAGGAGGATGTATAAAAACAAAGGTAGCGGAAGATGTGATGACCATAGTACCAATCCTCCCTGCATAGGGTAAAAATGTTCATAAATGTTTATGGAGAATCCCTCTCTCTCTTTCATGTGCGGTTTATAAGATGTAACTTGGAGGATATGCAGGTGGGTAGAAATGATGGCACCTGTTTTCTCTAGAGCAGCATGGAGATGTTCTTGGTTTATGATTCAGGTAACGTTTAGTTCGGTTTGGTTCATATACCCCCAAGGTGTTAATGTTTTTGTTTTGAATGCAGAATGATTTGATCCATGCTTGGGGATTGGATATGCAGCTTGGTTACTGTGCTCAAGTTAGTTTCACTTTCTTAACCGGTTTTTAATAACCCTTTTTACATCCTCGGTTCTTGTTTTTAACACATTCTTGGTCGTGGATAGGGTGATCGGAAGAAAAATGTAGGTGTTGTTGATGCAGAGTACATAGTTCATTACGGTCTTCCCACACTTGGTGTGGTCGAAACGGCTTCAAGCTCTTCGCAGAATGAGACTAAGCCGGTACGAGTTTCTTCCAAGTATTTGTAAATGTTTTGTTGAAGCATAAATGTTTTTTAAAATGAATCTTCTCTTATAGGGGAAGAAGACTTCAGAGGAATTATCAGAGTCTCATGAAGTGGATAATAGACCAGAAGTTAGGATGAAATCATTTGTGGAGATGAAGAGATTCAAAGAACGTTGGAAGAAAGCTGTCAAAGATGATAGATGTTGGGTTGATCCGTATTGAAACTGTAGAGGGTTAAGTTAATCGAACCAAACCGGGTTACCTTTACATATATAATTATTTTGAAATTGTTGTTGAGTATGTTTTGTGCTCTAATGTTAATTCTTGTTCTCGGAGTACATAAATTCTATTTTAAAAAATATAATTTTACTGGGGGAGGGAATAGGTACTTTTCAGTTGTAGACCACATAGTAACCTTTTTTGGATAATATTATATAAATTTTATTTGTTTGTTATTAGGCCTTCTTCGCTGCATGTGGATGATGCGACTAGTCGTAAAATCACAGCTTGTTCATTTTGCTCACAAATGTTATTTTATATAGGTAAAAATTAGGGACTTAAATCAAAATACTATGTGATCTAAGCTGTGACTGGTCGAATGATTATGTTACAAACAAATGAACAAATATTGGTTATAGGTCACACAGCAACATTTAAATTAACATTGCCTTAAGTGTGGCTGGTGATTGGCTATTTTTGGGATTTCTCATTATCTTTGTTAAACGGTTTGTGTTTTGAAAGTGATCACTCCACTTACCGTTAGGAGCAGTGATTTTGGTGAGTGTGATTGGATTCAACTTACATTTTCAAAAGGAGTTTCCCAGTCCTACGTTCTTAGAACATCTTTATCCATAGCATCCCATTTAGGGTGTTTATTTTTTTTTATTCTTTTTTTATTTTTAAAAAGAAATAAAAAAAAAAAAAAATCATTCGCGGGCCGCCATTTGTTAGTGGGGCCCGCAACAGTGCAAGCAACTAGCCAAAAGAAGTGCTTAATTAGGGGATTTAAGGCCATCATTAACCCTAACACCCCATTTAGGGGTGCTTTTTTTTGTTTTAAAAAAAAATTAAAAAACAGACCAATCACAGGACGTCACGTGTCAGTGAGGCCCGTAAAAGTGCAAAAACCAAAGGTAAAGGGGTGCTTATTTAAACATTTTTGGAGCTGGTGCTTACACTGTTTGTGGGACCCACTGTGAGTGGTCCCACAAACAATGCAAACACCCTTGTTAAGCACCCATAGTTAAAGATGCCATAAGAGTTAGCTTTAGAGGGTGCTAGTGGGCCCCACCCCTTAAGTCATCCACTAAGCACCCCCCATTGCACATGCTCTTACTTGCCTAGTAGACATATTTGTGTTTCGGTTTCCTTAATTAGTTTACTTGTGTTTCAGCTTGCCTTTGTACTTTGAAGATTCGTTACGCGCCACCACAGTCTACGGTCATGCCGCTTCACGCACTGGATCACCACAGTCCACCTCCTCCTTTGTGCGTGTCATCCACTGTGTTGTCGTCTGCCGCCGTCTTTCGCCGATTTTTCCAGTATGCTATCGTCTCGCCTCTTTGCTGCCGATGACGGTCACAGGTAACTGTGCAACTCGGTTGAGTTAGATAAGTCGGGTGATTCAGTTTACCAGTTTAATTGACTCGGTTTTAACTATATTTGATTTTGGTTAGATAAACTGATTGATTAAAATTAATTAAATTTTAGTTAGGTTAAACCCATTAATTAATTAAATTTAATTTTAATTAAAGAAAACCAATTTGGTTCAATTGATCAATTTTCTGTTAAGGTAAACATGTTGGTTAAATCGATTTCAATATGGTAAAGAGTTGATTGGATTGACCGTTGACCACTAAATTGACTTCCTGTTGACTTTGACTAAACCACGCAATTATCTATTTTTAATCGTTCGAAGAGCGTTCTGACATAATTTTCGCAATGGTTTCAGATTTGAAGTCTGTTAAGCAGGCTGAAGTTTATAGATACAACTTTTTGCAAATTGCTAGGTGAGAGCTACTCCATTTAATCATGTGTTAGTTTAGTATTTACTAATGGAAAGTTTTTTTGAAATATTATGTCTTTGTGAATCGAGTCTGGCATATTTATTATTATTGATTGTTAAACTAAAAATAGGCATAGAGGATTCAACAATTGTGTGAAATGATTGATATTGAGAACTGTACTAAACGACGCAGAGGATTATGTATATCCTTATGAGAAATGTGTGGTGGCATGGGTTGTAGTTGACTAGTGCACTAGGGATATTTTTTTGCTCTCGTAGGTGTGTACTAGGCAATGTGTTTTGTCTAATATGGCTATGTGCTATGTACTAAGTCAGTGATTTGATTTGGCATCTCATAACTCACTGACTAGTGACGTCTCTGTTACCCATCTTCTTTTCTTTTTCCTATTTTAAAATTAACAATCAAGGAGTTGATTATATCAGATCGGTGTTTTAGGGTTCTATTCCTTTCTTTTTCGGATATCTGAATTTATGACTTTCTCAACATTTTCGAATTTTATTTTTATTACCAAATTGTGGTGTTGAAATTGATTTTTAAGTTTAATAATTGAGATTTTTAGAGATACTTTTTATCTATTTATTTGGAAAAATGCAAGTGTAACTTATAGGCATTTCTTATGTATGAACTTGCATACTCGTTTTCTCGCGTTGAGCTTTTTGCATTACGGTTTTGATTAGTGTGTGAATAGCGAAAGGGT
>CAJHQP010008843.1:0-25004 GCA_905132765.1 Moricandia arvensis
CCCACCCCCGGAGAGATCTTGCTTTTTGCCGCTTGTCAAGAGCACTTAATGGGTTTTTGGGGCCTCCGCTTTCTCTTGGATTAGGAAAACTTTTTTGGTTTTTTTTTTTGTTTTCCCCTTTTGGAAAATGGGTTTTTTTTTTTTTTAGACCCCCTCCCACCTTAGCAAAAATTAAAGGTGTCCTTTTTTTCTTTCTTTCCTTTTGTTTTTTTTTGTGGTGGGTTTAAACCGCGGTTTTTTTTGGAGCCATACTGAATTGCGTTGAGGGCCCCCTCCTCTTGAGTTGTTGCTCAACAAGATGGCCTTGTGTAGGCATCTCTTCTAGCTCCACATAATGTTGGCATCTCAACATTGTTCTTGTATCTCTCGGGTTTTAAGCCACAAAGGAACCGTGACATGGTTGCTTCTCTATCCTCTGATATGTTGGCCCTCAACATAAGCAACTCCATCTCTTGGTAATACTCCTCCACTGATCTTGAAACTTGTGTAAGCTTCCTCAACCGGTGGTGCAAGTCTCTAAGGTAATGGCTTGGAACAAACCTCTTGGCGCATGATTGACTTCATCTCTGTCCAAGTCTCAACCGGTTTCTTCTCCATTCCTTCTACGAGTTGTGAGGTATTGATCCACCCAACTCAAGGCATAGTCATAGAATTCAGTGGCAGCAATTTTGAATCTTCTTGTGGTTGGTGTATTGCTTGCACTGGAAGACTAGCTCAATCTTCTTCTCCCATTCAAGATATGCATCCGCGATCAGCCTTGCCGTGGAATGGGGGTATCTTGATCTTCAAACCGCAAGATCATCTCCTTGATTCACTCTCCTCTCATGGGCACGTCTAGGTCTTCTTGAGGATGAGCTGAGGTGATCATACTCGTCATCAGTCTCCTCATAACCATCATGCTCTTGGCGAGTGGTTTGGCGATGTGCTTGTTGTGCCGCTTGTGGTCTCTCTTCTGCTTCTAGTCTCTTGATTAGGTAAGTGACTAGTAGCCCTCCTTATGTTCCTCTCTTAGCTCTCTTCTGATGTCGTTGAGGTTGGTCCTCATCATCTCGGTCATGGTTGCCACCATACTTTGGTTAAGTTGGTTGGTCATTGCTTCCATGAGGAGTTTGTTTCTCCTGACGAGTTCGGCTTCTTCCTCAGACTCAGACACCATTGTACCTGCTTATAAACAAACAAGACAACCAGTAAAGAGTTCTAGGGAAGGAGATAAACAAAAAGGAAAAGAAAACAAAGCAAAAAGGAAAAGCAAAGAATCGTACAAGACAAGACAAAGTGAAAAGGAAAAATCGGCTAGAAAAAGGAAATCGATTGCAAGCAAAAATGGAACAACTTCTAATCTTTTTCCTAAGCTCTTATAAGCTTTCCTAGCAACCTAACAAGCTTCTTTTACTCGTGTTCTAAGTGATAAACAACTCAAAGCAAGACACAAAGCAATCGACGAAGAAGATGCATGCGGCTAGGGTTACTCTCTCTCTAGGGTTTCCGAAAAAACCAAAAAAGGAAAGTCTTAGAATGCTTGTCTAATCTATTATGAATCTCGAGCAGCCCTAAACAAAATAGTCTAATGCTTATTCAAGATGTTATGGATGCTACACGGATGCAAGAATCAGAAGCAAGCAAGAACAAAACAAAGAGAGAAAGCGAACACTTCTTTCTAGCTATGCGAATGATAAACACAAAGAAACAAGAAACAAAACAAAGAGAGAACGAGTACTTCCCAACCAAAGTTGCTCTGATACCACTTGATGCGTCCCTAGGATGCTCTTTGGTTGATGGGAAGGGATAATCCTTGCAAGAACGAATCAAAGACTCAAGTCCTTCAAGGCGTGTGGATCGGATGGTGACACAAGAGGGATGAATGAACTCTTGATACTCCTAGGTGAATGGTTTGGATATTACACACCAAACTAAGCACCCTTAACTCTGGATATGACACACCAGAACTCGGCACACTTCTTTTAGAGAGAGAGAGAGCCGCAAAGATGAATGTAACTTGAATATAAAAGATTGGATGATTACAATAGGGTATAAGGCACCCCTTAAATAAGAAAACCCGAGACATGCCTAGGGTTTTCGACAAAGAACCAAAAAAGGAAAGACATAAAAACTATAGTCTAAAGTTTAAAATGAAATAACATGTACTTCTATTAGTCTTGGACCGAGTGTAGCACTTAGGTGATTTGTAGACATGTTGTGGCCTCGTTAAAAACCTTCCTTCTAGAAAACCTCGTGGGACAAAACCAAAAGCAAGGAAAAGAGCACGCACTCCATGTCTGCCTAGACACTACCTCAGTTTGGTGCAGAGATGGCTTGAATGGTGATCAAGACATCTCGGATCAAACCTTGTCCAAGACCTTTTTGTTGTGGATGTGAAGTGAGTAATCCAACAACATTCTCATTAAGTTTCTTGACTCTGGAACGAGTCATGGGACCTTCATGGATGGTTAGAGCATCTTCATCAAATGGTTGATGCATGGTGGCTTCATGTTGCTCATCTAAACTCTCCCCATTGTCTCCTTAGTGATCCGGTCCATGATCACATCAGAAACTGTTTAAAGTAAAGCACTTTGGTCTGGTATTTGGAAATGATAATGTTGCTTAGTCTCTGTTCTAAATGGTTGTGTTGCTAGGATGATAGATAATTATGTCTAATCCAGCTTGCATTCATGAAAAGAATAGGTTAAGGCTGTTTGCATTCTATTGTCATTGTTACTGCCTTAAGGTTGAGACACCTAGACTTGAGTCTAAGGGTCGTTTAAGGCAGGTGTTGTTTGCCTAAATGCCTTGTTATTGATGAGTTATCATACATGTGCATTTAAGAGAGTTGGTTGCTTGGATTTGAACTGAATGAGTTGTTTAGATTCAGTCCATTGCATCTTGTTAATCATTATGGATCAGACTTGGTGAGTTATCAAGCTCTGATCCTAATGTGTAGTCTAATTCTTGTTTGGAGTTTGAGTGTTGTTTCAGGGTCACAAAGAGTGTCACTTGTTCAGCATCAATCCAGAACAAAGAAGAAGGTGTTGCCCATGCAGTTCAGAGCCTACACATGATGTAAATTCCTGTAAATCCAGAGCCTACACATGATGTACATTCCTGACCATGGAGAGAAGAACCGGTTATAAGAAGCGCAGACCATGAAGGTTGTTGAGCTCCTGGTTCAAGAGAAGAAGGTGTTGCCCATGCAGTTCAGAGCCTACACATGATGTAAATTCCTGTAAATCCAGAGCCTACACATGATGTATATTCCTGACCATGGAGAGACTGTTGGTGAAGAGTCCAGATGGTAGTAAGTCGTGGCTGAGATAGAATATGGCTGAGCTTTGAAGATACTTCAGGAAGGAGTATTGATGAAGAGACAGACCAGTGTTTGATCAGCCATCCACCAGGCTGGATCTTCTCATCACTTGTGTGTAGAGAACCGGTTGATTTAAGCGCAGGCCATTTGGTTGTTGAGCTCCTGGTTCCAAGAGACACACAAGGAAGAGTTATTCTAGGCAGTGGAGAGGAGATCAAGGGAGGAGGAACTGGTTGACTTAAGCGCAGCTGTTGGGGTGATGCGCTCCTGGTCCTAGCTCAGTCTTGCTCACTTCCAAGCTGGGTCCATCCCTATCCTCTCTGGATCAAGCTTGAGGAGGGGTAATGAAGAAGCAATCCTGAAGATCCAGCCGCCACAAGCCATTGGCAAGCTGTGGAGTTCACGCTTGCATCATAAACCAGATCAAAGAAGACTCAAGGAACTCATTGCAACCTTGCAAGCTTGGACCTTCACCTATTCTCGGTTCCAAGCTTGAGGGGGAGTGTGAATGAGCTTCCTATGATCTGAGAGATGTCTTAAGCTTGAGGAGGGGTAATGATGAGCATTCCTGAAGATCCAAGTCGTCCATTGCCTCAACTCACACCACACCGGTTCAAAGAAGCCACAACAAGGACAGCAACAACTTGGTGTTAGAACAGATGGCCATCAGAGACTACTTGACAAGAAGATCAGGTAGAGATGATTGGAATGCTATGAATCAGCCCAAGGCATGGAGTTAGAACAGTTACCTTCTGGTGGGGAAGCTATGGATCAGCTTCTACATGGAGTTAGAACAGTTACCCTCAGTTGGGAAGCTATGAATCAGCCCATAGCATGTGTGTGTGTACCTGGTTGATGAAGCTTCAATGATCTGTGAAGATGGAGTCCTTGGTGGTTATTCAAGAAGAAGAAGTAACCAAGGCAGAGAATGAAGATGATACTCAATGGAGTGAGTAGCTGGTCATCCGAGCACTTAAACCCAACAAGAGGTTGGGTGAAAGGGGGAGAAACCAAGATCAGTGTGAAGATGGGCTAGATGAGCTCAAGTAGAGTTAGTGGTGAGCAGTCCAAGTCGGATTAGCTTGCACCACAGTGAGGGCCATGATCCAGAGTTCTTTGTGTCCACCACACTGGTTTAGACACAGAGAACTCATTGGCCAATCCCTAGGCCTTGAAGGAGCTTACTCTTTTCCTTATGAGGGTTTTATCCCTAAGGAGGGTTTTCTCTCATAAGGTTTTTAATGAGGAGTGACTTCAAGGTTCCAAGCTTGACTTAGGATCACTATAGTCAAGCTTGAGGGGGAGTGTTAACTTGAAGAGAGACAAATGATCTTATGAGAGATGAGATGGAGCAGTGGAGTTGAACCCAACAAGCTTTATAAAGGGTTGTGAGCAAAGACTTGGGATCTGGTGACATAGTCATGTGATATAGTCGATTACATGCATCAACTACATGCATCAACTACATAGTCCGATAATATAGTCGACTACATGAATCGACTACATGGCCGTTGGGAAGCTTGAGGATCTGGTGACATAGTCATGTGATATAGTCGATTACATGCATCAACTACATGAATCAACTACATAGTCCGATAATATAGTCGACTACATGAATCGACTACATGGCCGTTGGGAAGCAGAAGGCTCCACTTGGTCTGTTTGAATTTTAAAAACCCTAATGTATCTATCTCTCTCTATATAATGTATCTCTCTCTGGTCGAAAATAACAACAAGAAATAAGAAGAAAAGAAGGGAGCAAGGGGGATTTCCCCTCTCCACTTCATAAGAAACAAAGTGTGTTCTTGTTCAGAAACCCTTAATCTCTCCCTTTCTTAATCTCTCAAATCTCTATATAAATCTCACTCGAATCTCTTCTTATTCTCTTTATTCTCTCTAATCTCTGTTTCTGGTTCAAGTATACACTAGCAGAAACCAGATCCACTCTCTTCTTCATTTCGAGTTCTCTGCTACAAATACCACTGTTCATCCTGCTCCAACACACACGACTTCACACTCTGTGAAATTCCAACACAAGACTTCACACTCTGTGAAATTCCAACACACAAGACTTCATACTCTGTCAAATTCCAACACCATTTGCCATAGTTCCCATTCCAAGTTAACAGCAATGGAGAGAACAATTCTTATTGTGTGAAGTTTAGCCACTGGTGCAAATGTATCAATGTAGTCCTCTCCATAAGTTTGAGTGAATCCCCTTGCTACTAGTCTAGTCTTCTTCCTCTCTGGTTTCCCATTTGCTAGATACTTGATAGTGAAGATCCATCTACTGGTTACTGCCTTCTTGCCTTTTGGGAGTTCAGCTTCATACCATGTATCATTTGCTATCATGGCATCAGTCTCTTTCCCTACTGACTCTCTCCACTCCTCATGTTCCATGGCTTCCTGATATGACCTTGGTATCCATTCTTGATCCAACTCACTGATGAAGGCTTGATGTTCTTCTGGATACTGAGCCATAGAGCATGTTGCACTGATTGGTTGAGCTACTGCCTCAGCATTGAAGTATACTCTTGTGTTGATCCAGTTTGATGCAGGGTTCCTGATCCTTGTACTTCTTCTCAGAGGTTGTATCTGATCAGGTTCTGCCTCTGCCTCATTTGTTTCACTTGAATCTTCTGGTTGAGTCACATTTTCTGTGTCTGATGGCGACTCATCTTGATCATGAGCCATTGAGTTTCCTTCAGGATGTATTGTGTCATTGCCCCCCTCAGGATCAGGATGAGTAGCTTGAATGTTTTCCTCAGCAGGTTCCTCACCATGAGCAGAGTTTTCCTTGTTCTACATAGGTTCTTGTGGCAGATTGATGCCAAGATTCTCTAGAATCACCCTCAGGTTGTTGGCTCTATCAGAAGCAGAGTGAGATAGGTCCTTGAGTTCACTCCAACTCTTCTCATCATAATAGGCTTTTGATTCCACAAATCTGACATCCCTGGAGATTAGAACTTTCCTAGTGGCTGGGACATAGCACTTGTATCCCTTCTGAGTTGGTGAGTAGCCAATGAACATAGCTTTGGTGCTCTTAGCCTCCAGTTTGTTTCTGAGTTCACCTGGGATCAAAACAAAACACATACACCCAAACACACGCAAGTGATCTATAGAGGGTCTAGTGTTGTTGAGTACCTCATAAGGTGATTTATCATTGAGGACTTTTGTGGGGATTCTGTTGATCAAGTAAGAAGCCGTGACAACTGCATCTCCCCATAGTCTTTTAGGCACATTCATGTGGAACATCATGCTCCTGGCCACCTCCATTAGATGTCTATTTTTCCTCTCTGCCACACCATTTTGTTGAGGCGTGTAGGGGCAGCTAGTCTGATGGATGATGCCTTGTGTTGCAAGGTGTTGTGTGAAGGCTGTGCTAGTATATTCTCCTCCATTGTCTGACCTAAAGATCTTAATCTTGGCATGAAAGTGATTAGCAACATAACTTTGAAAGTTCTTAAAAGCTTCTAGTACCCTGTCCTTTGATTTTAACAATGTTAACCAAGTGTACTTAGATTTTTCATCTATAAATGTCACAAAGTATTTATGTTGTTCTCTAGATTCACAGGGTGCTGTCCACACATCAGAATGAACTAGATCAAAGCAATTATCATAGATGGTCATGGATTTAGGAAACACAGATTTGCAATGTTTTCCTAAGATACAAGCCTCACAATCACTTTTAAAATAAATTCTAGGCAACATGATGTTCAAGGCACGAGAATGAGGGTGTCCTAGTCTAGCATGCCATATTACATCTTTAGGGAATTCAGAAACAGAATTTAAAGCACAAGATAAATCAGAAGCTAGCATTGTGTTCTCAAGTAAGTACAAGTCTCCCTTGGTTCCACCTTTGCCCAGCAACTTACTAGTCTCAATATCCTGAAAATAAACCTCATTAGGAGTGAATGTAACATGACAATTCAAGTCAGAGGTGACTTTCTTAACCGACAGAAGATTAGATGCAAAGGTTGGCATATAGAAGGCCTTAGACACTTTGTCAAACAATTGTAAATCACCTATACCTTTTATTGGTACCCTATCTACCATTAGCTATCATGACACTGCCTAATGCTGGTTTTATATTGGTAATCAGGTTTGAATCACTAATCATATGGTGTGATGCACCTGAATCTATTACTAGAGGTCTAGCAGTGTCTAATCTATTCATGGAAGTACCAGCAATATAAGATGCATTAAGTGAGATACCAAGGGTATTAGGGATACCAGAGTTTTCTTTCAAGGCCTTGATGAGAGCCTCTAGATCAGATCTTTTGATGGTCTCATCCTGGTTAGTCCTTGCTGTGGAGTAAGAAGGAGTTGTCGCCAAGGCCTTTCCCATACCAGTGTTGGTGCACGTTGAGAGGCATCCAGAGGGAGTCACTGGTTCAGCTCCATCATTTGAGAAGTGAGCTCTAGCCTCCTGGTACTGATTCCTTTGCTCCTTGAACTTATTTGGTTTCAAATGGGGATGGAGTATCCAGCATTTGTCCTTCATGTGACCCTTCTTTTTGCAATGATCACATATCAGGGTCTTCCTATCATCATACTTGTAAACTCCTTTGTTTGCTACTGGTCCCTCAGCTTGATTGCTCATGACCAGCTCACCTTTGCCTCCAAATAGACCCAGGGATCCTTGTTCCTTTTGTATCTGAGCACAAACTTCTTCCAGGCTTGGTAGCTTGTCAGCTCGCAGTATGTGTTTGATTAGGTCATTGTAGGTTGAACTAAGAGTGAGAAGTAACCCAAAGACCTTATCTTGCTCACGCCTTTCATTCAAGGCTGCTGGTTCAGTTGTGTGTGGTCTGAGCATCTCCAACTCAGCCCAAAGAGACCTGAACTTGCCAAAATGAACCGTGAAGTCCACATCTTCTTGGCTGAGAGAGTTGATGGCCTTCTTTACTTCAAAAACTCGAGTAAGGTTAGAGATGTTTCCATAAACCTTGTAGAGAGTTTCCCATAAGTCTTTTGAGCTTTCACAGTATGAATAAGCTTCCAAAATGGCTGGATCCAGAGAGTTTTGGATGAGAGAAAGCACCATGAGATCCTCCTGAGCCCATTTGCCTTCATCCACCACAACTATCTCCTTTCCATCTTCTCCTTGGATGGTCTGTTTTGGAGCTTCTCCGGTTGAGACATGGCTCCATAAACCTCTTCCTCCAAGGGCAGTTTTCACCAATCTAGACCATAGAAGGTAGTTTACCCCTTCAGAGTCACAGGAATGGTCGCAAGTTTGGTGTTCTCCATCTTCTTCTGCTATTAACCGCTGGGTAATAGGGTGTGCCTTGAAGAAAATCGACAAGAGAATAGAGTAGAGTGCTTTGCGGAAGTAGAGAAAGGTTTCAAGAGCTTAGAGGCTCTGATACCATGTTAGAATAAGTGTGTTTAGTGTCTGGTTTGTGTGTAGAAGATGAAGAACAGGAAGAACTAGAGAGAAGGGAGAGAGTATTCGTGAGAGAGTGTAGAGAGAGAGAGAGACGAGAATAGAGAATGAGGAATTGTATTCCTTGCCTTAATCGGTTCATGGGACACATACATAAATAGAGTAACAAGTTGACTGAGAAATGAATAAACTAATAGGACTGAGCAAGGCAGAGAACAGTCTGGACCAAGGCAGATGGCTCGTCCAGCTGAGGTGAAAGTGACTGGTCCTTATGTCTCTCTCATCCGATTCAAACCTTAACCAAGCATGTGATCTCCTTCTGTCTTGACTCCAACGGCTCCTTCTCTCTTGCTAAAGCTTAGACAGATATTTAAATAAGTCTTTCCCGGTTCAACTCTCCTCTTGTGTGCCGTGCAAGTCAAGCTAGGGTTAGGGTTTACGGACTTGTACGGATCAGTTCATTCTTGATCATCCGGAATGCTTCTCTTGTCTTGATCTCTCAACTCTTGCCATTCACTTCTTCATGTCAACACTGCATCCTCTTGTTTATTGCTTCATGTTCACAGTCTTCACATCACCTAAGTCCTATCTCGGTCCAAGACTATAGAAGTTTACATTTTCATTTCATTTCATTTTAAAAACTTATGTTAAACTATATTTTCCTTTTTTGGTTATTGTCGAAACCCTTGAGAGCATGTTCTCTGGTTTCTTATTTAAATAGGAGAAGTCAATGTCACTGACTTGGCTCCTTTTGCTGTAGATGAACCTGATTTGAGGACAAATCCTTTTCAAGAGGGAGGGGATGATGTGATCATGGACCGGATCACTAAGGAGAACAAGGAGAGTCTAGATGAGCCACAAGAAGCCACATTGCACCAGCAGCCTGGTGATGATGCTCTAGCCATTCCTGAAGGTCCCATGACTCGTTCCAGAGCCAAGAAGCTTAAAGAGAATGTTGTTGGATTACTCACTTCACATCCACAACAAGAAAGTCTTGGACAAGGTCTGATCCGAGATGTCTTGATCACCATTCAAGCCATCTCTACATCAAGCTGAGTTAGTGTCTAGGCAAGACATGGGGTGCATGCTCTTTTCCTTGCATTTGGTTTTGTCCCACGAGGTTTTCCGGAGGAAGGTTTTTAACGAGGCCACAACTTGTCTTCACATCACCTAAGTCCTATCTCGGTCCAAGACTATAGAAGTTTACATTTTCATTTCATTTCATTTTAAAAACTTATGTTAAACTATAGTTTCCTTTTTTGGTTATTGTCGAAACCCTAGAGAGCATGTTCTCTGGTTTCTTATTTAAATGGGTCTCTAAACCCTATTGTACTCATCCATCATTCAATAAACAAGTATCTTTTCTCCTTGACGGCTCTCTCTCTAGAAAGTGTGTCGAGTCTGGTGTGTAGTATCCAGAGACCTAAGGGTGTCTAATTTGGTGTGTCATATCCGAGTTATTCATCTAGGAGTATCAAGAGATCATCCATCCCTCTTGTGTCACCATTCAATCCACAAACTTGAAGAACTTGAGTCTCTGATTCGTTCTTGCAAGGATCTATCCATTCCCATCAACCAAAGAGCATCCTAGGGACGCATCACATTCCATGGCAAAGCTGATCCGGATGCCTACCTTGAGTGGGAGAAGAAGATTGAATTAGTCTTTCAGTGTAAGCAGTACACAAACCACAAGAAGATTCAGATTGCTGCCACTGAGTTCTATGACTATGCTTTAAGTTGGTGGGATCAGTACATCACAACTCGTAGGAGGAATGGAGAGGAACCAGTTGAGACTTGGACAGAGATGAAGTCTATCATGCGCAAGAGGTTTGTTCCAAGTCATTACCACAAAGACTTGCACCACTGGCTTAGGAAACTTACCCAAGGATCAAGAGCAGTGGAGCTATCAAGACACGACTTGGATATGAGACATGTTGTATTTGAGCCTGGAGGAGAGGTCTGGAATCAGAAGAACAAGATCAAACAGATTAAGAAGAATTCAGCTGCACCAACATTTGATTTTGTAGATTTCTCATCCTTTGAAGATAAGGGGTTGCACGTCTCAGCTCAGCAAGAGTTTCACTATGAAACCAACTGGAGAATGAAGCCAATTCAGTCACGGATCCAACAAACCAGATAACGCAGAAAATGGCCTCCTGATCATCAAGATATTGCTAGTTTTGCAAAACATGTCGGTTTGGATCTTTCCCAAGAGAAACTTATATCTGATTGTGCTGGAAGGTTACAGACCTACTCGTGGGGACCTGGAGAATATTTCCCCAAGATTATCACCCTTGGAGAGTGCTCTGTTCGTGCTAGAACAAGTTGGGGTCATAAGGAGTTTGAAGTTGATCAAAAGGACTTGCATCTTGACCATATCAAGATATGGAAGGCACCAGATATGCAGCAACTTCAGTACCAATGCAAAGATTATCAAAATGTAATTGGAGATGAAGAATTCACTAGGGTCAATGGTGAAGTGATTACTGGAGCAGGAGAAGAACTCATGTTTTCTTCAATCAAAGAGAAACCACCAGATCAACTTAGTCTACAGCAATCTCCAAAGAAACCAACCCGAGGTAACTATCTAAACTCAAAGAAGAACATGAAACCTGATTTGCTTGCTGTTGGTACAGGAAAAACTGTTGTGAGGTCTACACTTTTCGAAAAAGAAGGATATAAGCTATGAATCAAACTGTCCCACATTCTTAGTCCTTCCTACATCAACAAGAAATCAGTTCGAGGCTGAAACTAATTCAGAGTTGCAAGTTACTGATTCTACAACTTCGGTACACCTACACTTACTTTATTCTGAATTATTTGAGTTTAGAACATCTCAATCCTATATATGGCGACCAGGTGAGCATGCTAAGGTAAGTGATCATGTTTTCAAGAGTTCTTTTATCGATTACACAGATATGATGCACTTGTTTTTGTCAAAAGAGCCATGTGCAGATTATGATGAAGCTTGGAAGCATACAAGAAGAAAGAACAAGCATGTGGAAGACAAGCGGTTCAAGCCACCTGATTTGGATTAGGATAAGCACCAAGACGTCACTGGCTTCATCCTCATCAAAGAAGCACCACCAGATGCAGCACACAAGCCAAAACCGAGCAAAAACCAATTTGGGATAAGATTATTACTCTTTGATAAACTTTCATGTGCTAACTTGCTTTGTTTCAATATATCAGGTTTGAGTAATGAATCAGGAACTAAATGGATTAATGCCTTCTACATATCCAAACCAGTCAGCAACAATGCCTATCAAAGAGGCTTGCAAGGTAAGTGTAATCTGACTTTAAACTTCGATGTTATTGACTTGGCCCCCTCTATTGTAGGTAAAACAGATTTGAGGACAAATCTTTTTGAAGAGGGAGGGGATGATGTGATCATGGAAATCACCAAAGAATGGAAGCATGAACCTGAAGAGCTTGTAGCTGAGGATGCAACATTTAAGAATGCATATGATGTGATCATGGACCGGATCACTAAGGAGAACAAGGAGAGTCTAGATGAGCCGCATGAAGCCACATTGCACCAGCAGCCTGGTGATGATGCTCTAGCCATTCCTGAAGGTCCCATGACTCGTTCCAGAGTCAAGAAGCTCAAGGAGAATGTTGTTGGATTACTCACTTCACATCCACAACAAGAAAGTCTTGGACAAGGTCTGCTCCGAGATGTCTTGATCACCATTCAAGCCATCTCTACATCAAGCTGAGTTAGTGTCTAGGCAAGACATGGGGTGCGTGCTCTTTTCCTTGCTTTTGGTTTTGTCCCACGAGGTTTTCCGGAGGAAGGTTTTTAACGAGGCCAAAACTTGTCTTCACATCACTTAGGCCCTATCTCGGTCCAAGACTAAAAGAAGTTACATTTTATTTCTTTTTAAAGCATAAACTATAGTTTCCTTTTTTGCTTATTGTCAAAACCCTAGAGAGCATGTTCTCTGGTTTCTTATTTAAATGGGTCTCTAAACCCTATTGTACTGATCCAGCTTTTTTTAATAAACAAGTATCTTTTCTCCTTGACGGCTCTCTCTCTAGAAAGTGTGTCGAGTCTGGTGTGTAGTATCCAGAGACCTAAGGGTGTCTAATTTGGTGTGTCATATCCGAGTTATTCATCTAGGAGTATCAAGAGATCATCCATCCCTCTTGTGTCACCATTCAATCCACAAACCTTGAAGAACTTGAGTCTCTGATTCGTTCTTGCAAGGATCTATCCATTCCCATCAACCAAAGAGCATCCTAGGGACGCATCATTCTTACATTGTGATTCATTCTGGTTTCATTTGTATCAAGAATAAATTGCCAAATCTCCAAACAGGGCAAACTGGAATCACTTCGGTTAAAAGTGGGATAACTTCTTCATCATAAGTCCAATGATATTGATTCAACTTCATGATGATTCTACACTGATTTATGAGTCCAAATCAAGCTTCTTACATCGTGATTCATTCGGGTTTATTTGTATCAAGAAGAAATTGCCAAATCTTCAAACAGGGCAAACTGGAATCACTACAGTTAAAAGTGGGATAACTTCTTCATCATTAGTCCAATGATATTGATTCAACTTCAGGATGATTCTACACTGATTTATTAGTCCAAATCAAACTTCTTACAACGTGATTCATTCTGGTTTTAATGGTATCAAGAATAAGTTGCCAAATCTCAAAAGATGGCAAACTGGAATCACTTCGGTTAAAAGTGGGATAACTTCTTCATCATAAGTCCAATGATATTGATTCAACTTCAGGGTGATTCTAAACTGATTAATGAGTACAAATCAAGCTTCTTAAATTGTTATTCATTCTGGTTTTATTAGTATCAAGAATAAATTCCCAAATCTCCAAACAGGGCAAACTGGAATCACTTCGGTTAAAAGTGGGATAACTTCTTCATCATAAGTCCAATGATATTGATTCAACTTCAGGATGATTATAAACTGATTTATGAGTCCAGATCAAGCTTCTTACATCGTGATTCATTCTGGTTTTATTTGTATCAAGAAGAAATTGCCAAATCTCCAAACAGGGTAAACTGGAATCACTACGGTTAAAAGTGGGATAACTTCTTCATCATAAGTCCAATGATATTGATTCAACTTCTGGATGATTCTACGCTGACTTATGAGTCCAAATCAAGCTTCTTACATCGTGGTTCATTCTGGTTTTATTTGTATCAAGAAGAAATTGCCAAATCTCCAAACAGGGCAAACTAGAATCACTTCGGTTAAAAGTGGGATAACTTCTTCATCATAACTCCAATGATATTGATTCAACTTCAGGGTTATTCTACACTGATTAATGAGTCCAAATCAAGCTTCTTACATCGTGATTCATTCTGGTTTTATTAGTATCAAGAATAAATTCCCAAATTTCCAAACAGGGAAAACTGGAATCACTGCGGTTAAAAGTGGGATAACTTCTTCATCATAACTCCTATGATCTTGAGTCAACTTCAGGGTGATTCGACACTCATTTATGAGTCCAAATCAAGCTTCTATACATCGTGATTCATTCTCGTTTTATTAGTATCAAGAAGAAATTATCAAATCTCCAGACTGGGCAAACTGGAATCACTTCGTTAAAAGTGGGATAACTTCTTCATCATAACTCCAATGATATTGATTCAACTTCAGGGTGATTCTACACTGATTAATGATTCCAAATCAAGCTTCTTACATCGTGATTCATTCTGGTTTATAAATTCCCAAATTTCCAAACAGGGCAAACTGGAATCACTTCGGTTAAAAGTGGGATAACTTCTTCATCATAAGTCCAATGATATTGATTCAACTTCAGGATGATTCTAAACTGATTTATGAATCCAGATCATGTTTCTTACATCGTGATTCATTCTGGTTTTATTTGTATCAAGAATAAATTGCCAAATCTCCAAACAGGACAAACTGGAATCACTACGGTTAAAAGTGGGATAACTTCTTTATCATAAGTCCAATGATATTGATTCAACTTCAGGATGATTCTACACTGATTTATGAGTCCAAATCAAGCTTCTTACATCGTGATTCATTCTGGTTTTATTTGTATCAAGAAGAAATTGCCAAATCTCCAAACAGGACAAACTGGAATCACTACGGTTAAAAGTGGGATAACTTCTTCATCATAAGTCCAATGATATTGATTCAAATTCAGGATGATTCTACACTGATTTATGAGTCCATATTCAAGCTTCTTACATCGTTATTCTGATGTGATCATGGACCAGTGCAACAAGGAAGAGGATGTAACCAGGAATGCAACCATGGATCAATCAGCTAGTGAAGATGTCTTAGCCATTCCAGAAGGTCCCATGACTCGTTCTAGAACTAAGAAACTAAATGGAGCCATTTCAGGATTACTTAGACTCGTATGGAAACAAGAAGAAGGTCTTGGACAAAGCTTGATGATCTGAGATACCTTGATCACCATTCAAGCTATCTCCTCATCTAGCTGAGTTAGTACTTAGGCAAGTACTTGTGTGTGCTCTTTTCCTTGCTCTTGGTTTTGTCCCAAAGAGGTTTTCCGGAGGAAGGTTTTTAACGAGGCCACAAGCTACTTCACACATCACCTAGGTGCTAATATCGGTCCAAGCCTAAAGGAGACTACTCTATCTATTTATCTTATGTTATGTTTTAGACTATAGTTTCTATGTTATGTTATTTCTCGAAACCTAAAGGCATATGCCTCGGTTTCTCTATTTAAACGCTTTTAAACTCTCATTCTGAATCAAGCAGTCTTTTATCAAAAACCTTTTGTCTACTCTTTCTCTCTTTGTCGAGTGTAAGAGCTTGCTGGTGAGTCATATCCGGCGTCTAAGGGTTCTAGTTTGGTGTGTCATATCTGATCTAGATCCTAGGAGTATCAAGGAGTCCATCCGCATCTCTTTGTGTCACCAATCGATCCACATACCTTGATAAACTTGAGTCTCTGATTCGTTTAGGCAAGGATCTATCCCTTCTGATCCAGAGCAAAATCCTAGGATCATATTAAGTGGTATCAGAGCAACTCTTGATAGGGAAGTTCTCGATCTCTCTTTGGTTTCAAGTCGAACTTTTTGACTTCTCATAAAACCGATTGATCGATCTGTGATTTGTTGTTGTTTTTCGTAGAATCTAATCATATTTTCGTTTGATATTGATCCATCTGTGTTGAATCCTGATAGATCTAAAAGTTCTTACCATATTTGGATTCAAACTAAACCGATCCGTGTGAAAGAAGTAATCGAATCGTTTGAACTGTTGAATCACTTGCGATTGAAGTTGTTTGCTTTAGCTTTGTGATCTAATCTGATTTGATCGTATTCATCTTAGGTTGTTATTTCATAAAACTTAAACTGATTAATCTGATCTAAAGATTTGTCGATTGAATTCTCTGATCTGTGATCTACAAGTTTGTTCTTTTGAACCTTTTGAAAAGCTGGTTTTGTTTCGATTGCTCAATCTATTTGAATTCTCTTGAACAACTTACTTGTTTAAGTTCTTTCTGATTCAGGTACATGGTAAACGAGTCAGAGGAGGAAGCAGAACTTGTAAGGCAGAACAAGCTACTGAGGGATCAAATGACTGATCAACTAAACCAAACAATGATCTCCACGGTTGCTGATATGATTAAGGCCAGTATAAGGGAACTCCGTGATGAATTAAGGCTAGAGATGAGGCAAGCTACTGGTCAGGGGAACAGCAATGAGCCTAGAAGAGAAAGGGTGAACCAAACTCAACAAGAACCAGAAGAATCTAGGAGGAACCAGCGTGAGCATGCTGGATCGCAAGAAACTGACAACTACTATGAACACCACCATAGCTCTTCTTCTAGAGACAGCTGGAGAAGGCAGAGACGTGATCAAGAAGGAAGGAGACATCAACGTGATGATCTTGCTGGACTAAAGCTAAAGATACCTCCCTTTTATGGCAAGGCTTATCCGGATGCCTATTTGGAGTGGGAGAATAAGATAGAGCTTGTCTTTGATTGTCAGCAGTACACTCAAGCTCAAAAGATTCAAATAGCAGCTACTGAGTTCTATGATTATGCTCTGAGTTGGTGGGATCAACTAGTGACTACTAGGAGACGCAACCAAGAGTATCCAGTTGAATCATGGCATGAGATGAAATCTATTATGCGCAAGAGGTTTGTTCCAAGTCATTACCACCGTCATCTCCATCAAAAACTAAGGAAGCTCACTCAAGGATCTAGGTCCGTGGAAGAGTACTTTCAAGAGATGGAACTGCTTATGCTGAGAGCTTGTGTTTCTGAGGATAGAGAAGCAACCATGTCACGGTTTCTAGGAGGACTCAACCGTGAGATTCAAGACAATGTGAGATGCAACATTATGTGGAACTAGAAGAGATGTTGCATAAGGCTATTCTTGTGGAACAACAGCTTAAAAGAAAAGGACACTCACGCACTAGTTATGGGACTTCAAAGTTTCATACCCCTAAGGAGGGAAAGCCAGCCTACACTAAGGAGAGCAAACCATATCCTAAAGAGGAAGCAAAGCCAACTGCGGTGTTTGGGAAGGATAAAGGAAAGGCTGTGGCTACCAGTTCAATGGCTAGAGACGTCAAGTGCTTCAAAATGCCAAGGAAGAGGGCATTATGCCAATGAATGCACCAACAAACGGATCATGATTCTGCTTGAGAATGGAGAATATGAGTTTGAAGATGACAAAACAGAATATGAAGAATATGAGGAAGAACCAATGAGAGGGAGACTGATGGTAGCTAGAAGGTGATGTGATCATGGACCGGATCACTAAGGAGGACAATGAGGAGAGTCTAGATGAGCCACATGAAGCCACTATGCATCAACCATTTGATGAGGATGCTCTAGCCATTCCTGAAGGTCCCATGACTCGTTCCAGAGTCAAGAAGCTTAAGGAGAATGTTGTTGGATTACTCACTTCACATCCACAACAGAAGGTCTTGGACAAGGTTTGATCCGAGATGTCTTGATCACCATTCAAGCCATCTCTACACCAAACTGAGGTAGTGTCTAGGCAGACATGGAGTGCGTGCTCTTTCCTTGCTTTTGGTTTTTGTCCCACGAGGTTTTCTAGAAGGAAGGTTTTAACGAGGCCACAACATGTCTACAAATCACCTAAGTGCTACACTCGGTCCAAGACTACATGAAGTTCCATTTATTTCATTTAACTTATAAACTATAGTTTTGCTTTCTTTCCTTTTTTGGTTATTGGTCGAAAACCCTAGCATGTCTCGGGTTTTCTTATTTAAAGGGTGCCTTATACCCCATTGTACTCATCGATTCTTTTCTATACAAGTTATTCATCTTTTGCGGCTCTCTCTCTCTCTAAAAGAAGTGTGCCGAGTTCTGGTGTGTCATATCCAGAGTTAAGGGTGCTTAGTTTGGTGTGTAATATCCAAACCATTCATCTAGGAGTATCAAGAGTTCATTCATCCCTCTTGTGTCACCATCCGATCCACACGCCTTGAAGGACTTGAGTCTTTAGATTCGTTCTTGCAAGGGTTATCCACTCCCATCAACCAAAGAGCATCCTAGGGACGCATCAAGTGGTATCAGAGCAACTTTGGTTGGGAAGTACTCGTTCTCTCTTTGTTTTGTTTCTTGTTCCTTGAGTTTATCATTCGCATAACTAGAAAAGAAATACTCGCTCTTCTCTCCTTGCGATTGTTCTTTGTTTTTGTTCTTGCTTGTTTTGATTCTTGCATCCGTGTAGCATCCATAACATCTTGAATAAGCATTAGACTACTTTGTTTGGGCTGCTCGAGATTCATAATAGATTAGACAAGCATTCTTAGACTTTCCTTTTTGGTTTTTTCGGAACCCTAGAGAGAGAGTAACCCTAGCCGCATGCATCTTCATTGTCGATCACTTTGTTCTTGTGTCTAAGTTGTTTATCACCTAGAACACGAGTAAGTAAGCTTGTTAGGTTGCTAGTAAACCTTAGGAGTGTTTAGGAAAAGGTTTAGAGGTTTTCCTTTTTGGCATAAACTTATTCCATTTTTGCTTGAACCGATTTCCTTTTCTTAGGCAATTTCCATTTCACTTTTGTCTTGCTTTGTACGATTGTTGTCTTTGCCTTTTTACTTGTTTTTCCTTTCCTTTTTGCTTGTCTCCTTCCCTAGAACTCTTTACTGGTTGTCTTGTTTGTTGTTAAGCAGGAACAATGGTCCGTCCGAGTCTGAGGAAGAGGCTGAACTCGTCCGGAGAAAACAAACTCCTCATGGAAGCTATTGACCGAGCAACTTAACCAAAGCATGGTAGCAACCATGACCGAGATGATGAGGGACCAACCTCAATGACATCCGGAGAGAACTGAGAGAAGACATAAGGAGAGCCAGCTAGTCACTTACCAAACCAAGAGACTAGGAGAGAAGAGAGGCCACAAGCGGCACACCAACACATCGCCAAACCACTCGCCAAGAGCATAGATGGTTATGAGGAGACTTGGTGAGAGTATGATCACTTCAGCTCATCTCCAGAAGACCTAGACGTGGCCCATTGAGAGAAGAGGGAATCAAGGTGATGATCTTGCCGGTTTTGGGTGCTTTTTTGCGTTCACCGCTCTCGACTCAGTATTGATGTGTGACGCTTGGAATTCATGGTGTGCCAGGATATAGAGGTTGATATGTAGTAGGCGTGGCGCAAGGGATGTGTGGTACACGTGCGGTGTCGACTTCACGCAAAATAGAGAAGGACGATGAGCGACTTCCGGTGTGAAGTTAGAGATGTTGTCCGGATGCGTGGTTCATGTAGTTCCTCGTAGTCTTGAGCACCAGATCAATTCTAGTGAGGGTTTTGTTGGGTGTGGTGGCTGGCTTGTTTCAGGTGTTGTCTTTTTTGTTGGTATTTGTGCATTATCTTGGGGTTTCGGGTTTTTTTGGTGTTTTTGTTGGTTGGTGGTTTCGTCTTATTTGGAGGTGTTTCCTGCCTTTGTGTGATTGCGTGGGGTGTTGTTGTGTCTTGGGCTTGTTTTTTGTCGACAGTGATGTGTGGTTGTTGTGTTTTGTATGGTTTGTTTGGTTAGGGTAATATGGTGGTGTGGTGGCATGCTCATCTGGGTTGGCTTTTTTTTTGCCTTTCTCTTGGGTTGGTTTCTGCGCAACTGTTTTTACGTTAGGCTTGAGTGCTTTGTCTTTTTGCGGGGTTTTTGCTTTTGTGCTTTTCCACGTGTGCATAGTTTGTTGTGGTATGGCTGGTTTTTTTTAGGATGTTTGTGCGTCGGTTCGTAGGTGGATTGCCTTTGTGTGGTTGGTCTTGGTGTCGATTGATTATTTACTGGTGGCTCAGTCGGGTGACATGTATTAAGGTTGTTTGGCAATTTTTAATTTTTATTAATATATATATGTAAAATGGGGCATATGAGGGTTTTCGCCAGAATGTATTTTAAAAAGTTAGAGGAAATGTGTATTTTATTTTTGAAGGGCGTTTCTTTCTTTTTTTCTTTTTGGAATTGTCTGTGAGAACACAGATGTTTTGAAGAGGGGGGGTATGCCTTAAGATTATGTGGTATTAGGCTTTGTTTTTTATTCTGAGAATCTGATTCCGACTGCCATTGGGTGAATAGAATGTTATTGTGTGAGTTATGGTTCTGGTCGGATAATTAATTATAATTGTTTTGGTTGGTAAGTCAAGGCTTGAAACCCGCAAACGAATGAAAACCCAATTAGCTGAAATAGCTATGATTGTGTTCGGGCAATAATCGGAGAGAGAATCCTTATCGGCCATGCTTTTTTACATTTTGCTCTTATATAGGAGATACTAAAAATCGGGCATAGTTCGAGTTTTTGTCTGCCGGGCTGACAAATGGCTATTTTAAATATACAAGCCTTATAGGATTGTTGCTTTGACTAACACCATTTGCAGGTGGTTTCCTTCCTTGGTTTCGTGTCGAACTCAGATTTATAAAAGATGGGGCATAGTTTTGAAGATATGTGTTGTTGGTTGTTTTTTTTTATAATAGTCGAGATACTGGTTGCTTTTGCTGAGCAAAATTGGGTCGAGGATTGAATGTTTGTGTGAGTTGAGATCTGCTGGTGATGATAATATCATGTATAATGGTGGTTGTCAAGGCTTGAACAATGCTAAATTATAAATGGGTTTGTACTTTTTACGTTTATCCCTACCATATTATTAAAAATGGGCATAGATTTTGGATATTCGAGTTTTTCCTGCAGAAAATGTTTTTAACGAGCTAGGAATTGTGCTTTGACTTTATTCACCATTTGCAGGCGTTTCCTTGCCTTATCTGGTCGAAATAACAGATTTTAATAAAGATGGGGCATTGCCTTAAGATATGTGGTATTTGGTTGTTTTTTTATCTTCGAGATGTTCCGATGAAAATGACGGTGATATGCTTTTTGTTGGTTATGTTTCTCTTCTGGTGCAAAGGATATTTATATGATGTGGCCTAGTCCGGTGACAACTAATTAAAAGAGATGTTGGGTAACTTTTAAAAAAACTTTAATCCGCCCTTTAAAGTAAAACTAAAATGGGCCTATAGTCGAGTTTTTCTGCTTGAAAATGTTTTTTACAAGCTTAAGGATTTCTGCTTGACATTAATTCCTTTGGGAGGGAGTTTCTTGGACCTTTTTTGTCGAATCCAGATTTTAAGATTGGACATGCCTTAGTTTATGTTATTATGACGGTATCAAAATAAATTGTTTGTTAGTTTATGTGGTTTGGCTTGTTTTTTATCTCGAGATCGATTCGCTGCAATTGGTTCGCTGAATGCTTATTGTATGGTTATGTCTCTGGTGAGATAATATCGATATGGTGGCTAAGTAGTGAACCAATGCAAGAATTAAATGGTGTTCGGCACCTTTTTTACATTTATCCGATATCATTATAAGAAATGGGCATATCGAGTTTTCTGCCGAAAAAATGTTTTAACCACTTAAAGGAATTGGGCTTCGCATTCATTTTCAGGGAGTTTCTTGACCTTTTTGTCGTACCAGAATTTTTAAAAAGATTGGACATAGCCTAAGTTTCTGCGGTATTGGTTGTTTTTATCATCTCTTCGATGTGAATTATGATTTCGACTGGCATTTGGTCGGATGAATGCTTATTGGTAAGAGTTATGTCTCATCTCTGGCGGATAAATCATATATGAGGTGGCTAGTCACCAAGGCGAAACACTCGTGGCGTGATAATGCCCTAAATCTAAAATGTGTTCGGTACTTTTACTTTATCTACCAATATAAATACTAAAAATGGGCATTGAGTTTTTCTGCAGAAAATTTTTAACAAGTTAAAAGGAATTCTGCTTTGATATTCCATTTGATTGCTTTGTTGACTTATTTGTCGACCAATTTTAAAAAAAAAAAAAAAAGAAAAAACAGAAAAAATAAAAAAAGTGTGGATGTGTTGTTGTGTATGCTCTTTAAGATTATGTGGATAGATATATATCGCATGTGTTGGAGTCAGTGTATAGGGAGATATGCTTAATATTTAGACTAACGCAGATCTTTTTAAAATTGGTGGTTCGAGAAAGTGAGAAAGCGCTAACTGATATTGGAATAGTCAAAGCAGAATTCTTTAGGCTTGTTAAAATATTTATTGCGAAAAACTCGATTTCCCGTTTTAAGTAGTATATGGTAGGATAATTGTAAAAAGGTACGAAGACATTTTTAGATTTAGCATTGGTTCTGCTTGACTTAGGCACATATATGATTGTATTCGACAGAGACATACTCATACATAGCTTATCGACCAATGCATGCGGAATCGGATATCTAGAGAAAAAATCAGCATGGCAGTAGAACTTAAGGCTATGTCCATCTTTTTAAAATTGGTTCGAAAAAGGTCGACTCTGAAATGGATTGTCGAAGCCATTCGTTAAGTGTTGGTTAAAAACATTTTTCGGGAAAGTCGGATATAGCCATCATGATTCCTAGTAGGATATGGTCGGATAATGTAAAAAGGTGCGAACATTTTACATTCTTGGCATTGGGTTCGCTGATTAGCCAACCATATATGTTATCTCGACAGAGACATAATCATACATAAGCATTCAGCGACATGCAGAGGATCGATCTCGAGATAAAGCATTACGTATTAAGTGCTGATGGTGTAGATATATATTCGTCTGAGCTGTCTTGGGTAGGAGAGAGATGTGTAAGAAGAGATTAGTATGGGAGATTGGGTGACATATAGTTGTTTATAGTAGGAGTAGATAGATGTATTAATGAGTGATGAGTGATATAGATAGTAGAGGTATGCCATTTTTAGTAGTATTATAGAAGGTGGGTAATGATAAAGGAGACAAACATCTTTTAGATTTAGCTTGGTTCTTGACTTAGGCCACGATATATATTGTATCTTGGACAGAAGACATAGATGTACTAAAAAGCATTTATGACAGCGTTGCGCGGAATCGTCTCGAGATCGAAAACAAGCAATCTTTTAATGGTATGCTCCATCTTTTTAATCTGGTTCGACAGAAAGTTAAGAAACGCCTGCAATGGAATAACGTCAAGGCAACATATTCTTTTAAGGTTGTTTAAACTTTTTCTGCCAGAAAACTCGATGCCCTTTTTTAGTAGTTTATGGTAGGATAAACGTAAAAAGTACAAAACGACATTTAGATTTAGCATTGGTTCAGCCTTGATTAGGCAATATATGATTATTCGAAGAGACTTACCTACACAATAAGATTCTCGACATGGAGAATGCGATCTGATATAAACAAGCCAACCAAATATCTAAGACTCTGCCTTCATCTTTTTTTGGTTGAAGGGAAGGTACGAACGCCCTGAAAATGGGTTAGTAAGACAATTCTATAAGGCTTGTTAAAAAACATTTTTCCGGTCAGAAAACTCGATATGGCCATTTTAGTAGTTATATGGTCGGATAATGTAAAATGGTGCGAACAATTTTAGTTCTAGATTGTTGCTTGCTTAGGCACCATACTTGTTATCGAAAGACATAATCTACCAATAAGCTTCATCGAGAATGCAGCGGAATCGATCTCGAGATAAAAGCCAATACCACATAATTTAAGGCTATGCTCATTTTTTAAATTGGTTCGACAGAAGGTCAAGAAAGCCTGCAAATGAATAAAATACCATTTCTTTAAGGCTTGTTAAAACTTTTTTCGGCAGAAACCGTCGATATGACCATTTTTAGTGTTTATATGGTCGGATAAATTAAAAAGGTGCGAACAACTTTTTAGATTTAGCATTGGTTCAGCTTGACTTAAGGACCATATATTGATTTCTTCGACCAGAGACTTAACTCACAAATTAAGCAGTTCCGACGTGCAGCAGAATGATTCTCGATTTAAAAAACCAGCCAATACATAATCTTTAAGACTAGTGCTCATTTTTTAAAATTTGGTTCGACAAAAAAGGTCAGGAACGCCTGGCAATGGAATAGTAAGCCAATTCTTTAAGGCTTGTTAAAAACATTTTTCTGCAGAAATCGATATGACCATTTTTAGTAGATATATGGTGGATTAATGTAAAAAAGTTCGAAAACCATTTTAGATTTAGCATTGGTTAGCTTGATTAGGATATTGATTATCTCGAACTGAGACATACTCTCAATAAGCATTCACGACCGATGCAATCGGATTCGATTTCGAGCTTAAAAAACAAGCCAATCAACATAACTTGTATGCCATTTTTCTTAATTGGTTCGGACAGAAGGTCTAGAACACCTGAATGGAATAGTCGAAGCACATTCTTTAAGCTTGGTTAAAAACATTTTTTCGGAGAAAAACTGATATGCATTTTTTAGTCAGTTAATGGTCAAATACAAGTAAAAAGGTAAGAGCACTTTTTAGATTTTAGCAGTTTGTTCAGTCTTGACTTAGGCACATATATGATTATGTCGACCAGAGACTTAACTCACATTAGGATTCAATCGACAATGCATGGAATCGATCTCTGAGATAAAAACAAGCCCAATAACATAATTTAGGCTATGCCCCATTTTATAAATTGTTGACAGACAGGTGAGAAACGCCATAGACAATAGTAGAATAAGCACAATTCTTAAGGTTGTTAAAAAACGCATTTTCGGCAGAAATAAGATAACATTTTTGTAGTTTATGGTCGGATAAATGTAAAGGTGCGAACAGACTTTTTAGATTTAGACATTGTTACCTTGATTAAGGCCCCATATATGATTATTCTTCGACAGAGACTTAACTCGAACAATAATGCTTCGAATCGACGAGTGCGCAGAATCGATCTCGATATAAAAACGAGGCAATACAGATAATTTAAGACTATACCCATCTTTTTCAATTTGGTTCGACAAAAGGTAAGGAAACGCAATGCAAATGGATAGTCAATAGCACAATTCCTTTAAGGCTTGTTAACCATTTTTCCTGCGA
>CAJHQP010008844.1:0-25003 GCA_905132765.1 Moricandia arvensis
CATGTCACACTACTTACTGACAAATCATTTCATCACAAAAACTGATCATAAGAATTTAAGTACCTATTGGAGCAGAGGTTGAACACTCCTATTCAGCAGCAGTGGTTTCCTAAACTATTGGAATTAGATTATGAAATCCAATACAAGCAAGGCAAAGACAATATCGTAGCAGATGCTTTGTCAGGATGAAATGTGCATATATCCTTCACATGGAAATGACGGTGCAGGAATGTGATTTGATGCAGACGATTAAAGAAGCATATGAGAGTGATCCTGTTACAAAGGAGCTGATTGCAGCAATAAAAGTCAAACCGAATGCTAAAAGACACTTTACATGGGTTCATGATGTGCTACAAAAGAAAAGTAAGATTGTGGTACCTGATGTTGCAGAAGTGAAGAACACAATTTTAGAATGGTTACAGAGCTCAGGCCAAAGAAGGCATTTGGGTCGTGACGTGACTATAAAAAAAGTGAAGGGATTGTTTTATTGGAAACGGATTTTAAAGATATTCAAAACTACTTGAGAAGTTGTAATGTTTGTCAACAGTGAAAGTATGATACGACGGCTTCTCCAGGCCTACTGCAACCTTTACCGATTCCGGTGGAAATATGGATAGACACATCAATGGATTTCATTGATAACTTACCAAAATCATATGGGAATACATCAATGTCGTGGTGGTTGATCGTTTGAGCAAGACTGCACATTTTATGGCACTGTCTCATCCTAATAATGCATCAACGGTTGCTCAAGTCTTTCTGGATCAGGTCTATAAGCTTCATGGATTTCCTAAATCCATTGTTAGTGACAGAGACACAATTTTTAGAGTGAATTTTGGCATGAATTGTTTAATCTTCATGGTTGTTCTTTACACACATCAACGGCATATCACCCTCAGAGTGAAGGTCCGACAGAGGTTGTTAAACAGTGTGTAGAAACGTACCTACGTTGCATGACTGGAAAGAAACCTACATATGAGTGAAATGGTTACCATTGGGTGAATACTGGTATAACACAAACTTTCACACGACAACTCAGACTAGTCCTTATGAGATCGTTTACTGGAAAGCTCCTCTGATTCATCTTCCTTATTTGCCTGGGGAGTCTAAAGGGCAGCTAGTGGCAAAGTGTTTGAAAGAAAGATAGAAGACCTTGCTGATTTTAAAGTATCATCTGATGAGGGCTCAACATCTATGAGCAGCAGGCTGATAAACACCGCAGTGAGAGGCAGTTGGATATTGGTGATTTGGTTTATGTGAAGCTGCAGCCATATAGACAACAATCGGTGGTGACTCGAGCTAATCAGTTGATTTCTCCAAAGTAATTTGGACCGTACAAAGTTGTAGATAAACAAGGCACGGTTGCCTACAAGTTGGAGTTTCCAAAGACATCTCAAATCCATCTTGTGTTTCATGTGTCTCAACTCACGAAGAGATTGGGTGTAGCGACAACTACTAAGCATCTCCCTTTTGTAGTATTTGAAGAGGACATAAAGCAACTGGAGTATTGTTTGGGACGTAAAATTGTGAAAATGGGGGATCGAGCTGCTACAATGGTATTGGTGAAATGGTGTGGTCAGACGGAGGATGAGGCTGCTTACGAATTTTTGTTACATAACATAAATCTCCAGAATTTCCAGCTTAATCCTTGTGGTCAAGGTTTTTCGAACAAGGAGATTTGTTACATCAAAAACAAAGGAAGGTCATGTGGCAGAAGTATAGTGGTTGAAAGGGAAGTCGTTGGGGTAGTTACGCGGGTTGTTATGAAAATAATACTAAGCTAGTAATAGTTCAACACGTGGCGTCACTTAGCGAACGAGTCGAGTGGGCGAGTTGACTCACCAACTCATTTAAATAGTGAAAATTTTAGTTGTTGCATTTTTTCCTAAAATTGAAAGTGTAATCTCTTAAATCTGTAATTATGTATTCGCTCAATCCTTATTGTTCGAAGATTGTCCTCTTCATCAATCTTCTACATTTGGATTACCAATCGTTGTTTTCTGAACAACGACTTGGAAAATATCGGTGACAGTGGATTATCGATATCATCCACCTCTTTCGTCTCTGTTTCATCTTTCTTCTCTCTCATGTGTTTCCTTAAGTAGCAATCAAAATTTGAAATTGCTCTCTATAGCTTTTTCTGTTTCTTCGGGCTGATAAAAAACTTAGCACAAGAAGAACATGGAGTTGACCAAATGTTCTTGATATAATTGCATTGAGGATTATTGCTCATGTTGATGCGAAAGAGGAGGAGAAGAAGAGATTTGTCTCACAAACAAAAGCTGGTCTTTTGTGTTGATGTGTGAGACGCGTAACATTCCGTTATGTATTTGGCCTTGAATTAAGTGGTAGTCGAGAGGGACATGCTTCATTCTTGAGTGGAAAACTGGATTTACGCAGAGGAATATGGTGCCAAGATTATCACCATATACCACCGGGGTTTGTGGAAGCTGAATGCCGAGTTCTGTGAGTAAGTTGCAGATCCATCTTATTTCGGCCGAGGTATTGGGAATGGTGTGATATTCAGCTTCTTTGGAGGATTGCATCTCACCGCTTTGTTTCTTTGAGGACCAAGAGACTGGGTTCTTGCCAAGATAAATAACATATGCACTTGTTGATACGAAATCATGTGTGTCTCTGGCCCAGTATGCGTCCGAGAAGGCATGAAGCTGCAGGTTGTTTTCGAAGAGAAATAAATACTGTGAGTTTGTATCCCAGAAAGGTAGCGCAATATTCGTTTGGCTGCATCCCAATGTTGATCCGTAGGGCATGCATAAACTGGGACAAATAATTTACGGCAAAGGCAATGTCTAGCCTTTTGAAGAGAAGGTATTGGAGGCTGCCAACTAGTCGCTTGGATTGGACAGAGGTGTACCTGACTTGATGGTTATTTTCGGGTCTGTTGCCATCGAAATGGAGACAGGTTCGTGCCAGACATGTTATAGCAATGGAGAAGGTCTGAAATATACTTTCTTTGAGAGAGATAAAGACCACTGTTGGTCCAAAGTTCTTCAACTCCTAGGAAGTAATTTAATTCTTTTGGGTCTTTTACTGAGAATCTATCGCTAGACACGTTATAGCAATGAAGAAGGTCTGAAATATACTTTCTTTGAGAGTGATGAAGACCACTGTTGGTCCAAAGTTCTTCTACTCCTATGAAGTAATTTAATTCGTATGGGTCTTTTACTGAGAATCTATCTGCCAGGAGCTTGAGTCTTATAGTGATTGTTGCTTTACTACTAGCCGTGATCAAGATATCATCGACATAGACAAGTAGATAAGTGAAGTCATTGCCTTGGCGTAGAAAATATAGTGAAGTATCAGCGAGGGAGTTGATGAATCCGATGGACTTATTGTGTCATTGTAATCACGGCCTAGTTGCTGATTATATCCCTTTGCTACTAGTCTGTATTTTCGTGTACGAAGACTGCCATCAGAATGAAATTTGTTCTTATAGATCCACCTGCAACCAACAATATTTTGGTGAGACTGTCTAGGAAAAAATTATAGGGTCTGGTTCCTTGCAAACGCATCAAGCTCAGCAGATATTGAGCCTCACTAGCGTTTATCTTTCAGGGCCTGGTTCATTGTTCTCAGTTCAGGAGGTATGGAATGGTGGAGGGACGAAGTGAGATTGAGTTTGGCTTTTAGTTTTGTGATGTTGTTTCTGCGAATGGTGGTCATGGGATGATGATTGTGTGGAGGTGGTTGTACTGGTTCAAGATTTGCAGGTGTGGTATCAGGTTCGATATTTGGAGAGGGTGAGTTTGGTTGAGATGGTTGTTTGGTTGGTGCAGTAATTTGGTCTGGTATTTGGGTTGGTGAGGGCTGCTTATGGGTTGGATTTTTAGAGTTTGGGATTTGAGTGCATACCTGACTACAACCAGAGTCATCTGTTGATTTAGTCACTGCAGCCTCCGTTGGTGAAGAGTCTATCAGCTGGTGTCAATGCGACGGCAAGGGAGTGACCTCGAGTGTAGAGGGAAGAGGAATATGGGTTTCTTGTGGTTGAGAGAAGGGTTGGTTTTTCTGGTTCTTGAGAAGTGGATGATGATGAAGAGCTTGGGGTTGGACTGTGGAAGGGGAGAGTATGCTCATCGAAGCGAACATGGCGTGAAATATAGACACGGCCAGTGCTTGTTTATCAAGTATGCGGAATTAGTGAATGCATAAGTCCATTAGGTAAAGGGCATTCCAGCATCTGTTAACAATGTGAGGCGGTTTCAACTATGAGGCGATGCTTCCTTTCCGAAACTCCATTGTGTTCAGGAGTATGTGGTGGGGAAGTAAGATGTGTAATGCCTGACGAGGAGAGATTGGAGCGCAAGCCAATGTATTCCCTGCCGTTATCAGATTTTAAGGTGCCAAACTGATGCTGGGATTTGTTTTCCACACGACTTTTTAGGTTATGAAGGTTTCACAGGTTTGGGTTTGGTTTTGAGAGGGTATATCCAGGTATATCGGGTGTAGTGATTGACAAAGATAATGTTAGATTTGAAGTTGTTGATGGATAGGGTTTGAGAGGTCCATACATCGCTGAATACATATTCAAGAGGGCGAGTTGAAACAATGGTGGTTTTGGAAAAAGGAGGTTTATGAATTTTATTGATAGCACAATCATAACAAAAGAAATTTTGAGAAGAAAGCTTTGGAATAACAGCATTGACAATAGAAGAAGAGGGGTGGCCTAGGCGGTAATGTCAGTCTTTTAAGGATGATGATGGTGCGGTTTTGGTGAAGAAACAATGGATGGTAGATGGTGAGACTGGCCACTCGTAGAGATCACCCTTGGTCTTGCCACGGAGCAATGGGTGACCGGAGGATAGATCCTTCACCTGAAATGAAACAGGGAAAAATTCAACTCAGACTTTGTTGGCATTACCAAGGCGATTCCACGAATGTAGATGATAAGGTTTGGCCACAATGATGGGGTCGACTGTAAATGATAACGTTTGGTCATGATTTACGGAGATGGAGTTTTCAATGGAGTCAATTTCTTCATCGGCTTTGATGATCGAGTTTGGGTTTGTGTCGAGACTCCTTTGGTTGGGATATGGTTCCGCCGAACTAGGCTCGTGTTCTTCTCTGCCTTAAAGAGAAAAGAGGAATTAAGTTGTTTTCTCTTTTTGTTAAAAATAATATTTGAATTGGGTAAAGAACAAAATATTTTATTTTGTTTTATCACGTGTTGTTTACGATTTAAAAAAGAATAAAAAATATAACAAAAAAGTAATAAAATCTGTAACTAAGAGTGTTGTTATCTTAGAGGGCATAGTGGACATTTGCACCAGAAAAAGTGTGTCACATGCAAGAAGTGGTCTAGAGAGTCATTGAAAACTCAAATTTTGTTTTGTAGTGTAATTCTCACATGCACTTTAAAGTATGTTCTGAACTTATTCTATCTTCTCACAAGTTAATTTGCGGATTTCAAGAAAAAAACATTGGCTGTGTTTTCTGGTAGCCAAAGATTGAGGCAAAAATTCTTCTTACACACATGATAACTCCCTCGTAGTTTGGTGACAAGAAGTTTTCTTTGAGGTACAATTTCTATTTCTGTTCTCATGCACTTAGATTTGGGTTCTTGAATACTTCTTGCTTGGTTTAGATCATTTTGCCAACTGTCGTAGTTGTTATGCATTAGTAATATGCTAGCTGAGAAACTTTCAAACACTATGTAATACGATTCTTGCCTAAAATCATTTTGCGAACATCTTGATCAAACAATGCATTAGTATGAGAAATTATTAGAAATATATATATTTTTCTTATTGTGTATCTTTTTGTGGAGCATTACATTCGGAATGTCGCTTAACTTTCTTTTAAGTAATAAAAGGAAATGTTTAGAATTTTTAAAGCGGCAAAACCAATAATTTTAGTGGAAATCAGCAAAAATATATCACAACAAAATGGTGAGAATATTTGGAAATACCCTAATATTTAACAAATATATAAAGAATATAATAACTACCTAATCTCACGTTAAACCTAATAACCTAATTACCTCTCAAGCTGAATCTTAGCCGTCTTTACTTAAGAAAGGTCTCAAGTCTCTTTGTTTTTCTTCCTTTTGAAGTTAATTCTATGTATATCCCGATCAAATAAATGTTTTGGTTAACCATTTGATATGTCATTATCTAATTCTTGTGAGACACATCTTTTCTATGATTTTTTTTTTCACAATTATAGATGCGTCTACAGTGATGTTAAGCTAACTCCAGAGTCCAAGAGCACGAATCAAAGTTACAAAAGAGCTAAGAAGAAAAACTTTAGTTTCAGAATTGGGTTGAAGCAAATGGAGAAAATAGGGTGTTCGCTTTTGGTGAATATGTTTTGATTCCAACAAATGCATCTATTTGTACACCAAGATGAAGTTTTTAATTTTTTCACTACTTCTCCAAAAGTTCTATTTCGCCATGGGTCTAGCATTTTCTTCAGTTTGGTTTATGTTTGCACTTTTAATTTACTTAACCAAGAAAATAATATTTTCAATTATGCTTATATTTTAATTTTTTTTTCATTGTGACAATAATTTAAAACAAATAGTAATAAGTGATGCAATTTTGCGACGAGTTTAAATGGTAAAATGAAATATAAAGATTATAAAATCGCAACCAGTATGGGTTGTCGTTTAGTAACATTGCTTTCATAAGAGTGATAGATTAGTAACATGTAATTGTCAAATTTGTAACGCGTTTACAGTCTACATTTATGATGAAGATACACTTTTAGACACTGAATATTACGTATTTTACCATTTTTTAGTTGCAATAGGCTACAAAATTAGAATTTGAAACGATTACAAATTATGACGGTTTGTGACAGTATTTTGGGTCATAATTTTTGATGGACAAATGACTATATTGTGGTAAAAATTAGTGACGTTATGTGACAACAGATCACTTACCACAAGTGACAAAGTTACCACATTAAAATAGTCACAAATTAATATGGTTTGAGACATTTTGATAAGTAGGAAATTGTAACACTATTAGTACTAACATACAACGCTAATTATGTGTGAAAAGTTTGTTACAAATATATTAGTCGCAAATATTGTGACTTTTATGTTACACTAAAACATTTGTGACGTATTGCAACCATTATAATTAGTAACAAAAACATCACAAACTATATTGTTACAAATTATTTCTTATTGTGACTAAATATTTTATCACAATATTTTTTTGTGTTGTTTGTTTTGACCATCTCAGTGGAGCTGAGGTCGCTAACCTTTCCAAATTGATGCAGAGGGAAATCAACAGAGCTATGAGGGGAATCTTCGGGAGTGATAGTAAGACATGAGATTCGTGGTGGCTACAAAGATTTGTGGTGGCTACAGAGATTCGTGGTGGTTTATTGAGAGATAGCTTCGTCGGGAGTGGTGGTGGTTTGTTCAGAGATAGATTCGTCGGGAAAAATTGGCGTTGCTAGGAGATGAAAGGAGATATAACCTAAAATATATCGGTGGTGTTTTTTACCTTTGGCGAGAGATATATGGAAAAAGAAAATTTATTTGGTTTCAAAATTTTAGGTATATTCTTTTGGCTTCAAATGTGTCTCCCATCCGAAATAGGGAAAAAAACAGGGCAGACCGAAGATGAAGAGATACTTCTCTGCAATTGAAAAAGCCAAGCGATTTTAGTGTAAACTATTAAGGCAGAAGAACCAAACAACAAGTACAAGCAATCCAACTCCAGCGACAAAGAAAGGTAATAATCAGTATTCACGTAATACATCAACAAAGAAATGTGGTCATAGTCAAGCACCCAATACTCCAATAAAACAGAAGCAAACCAATCTACCGCGGAGGACACCACCAAATAATCCGTCATCAAGAAAGAAACCAAAATACTCGGCAAAGACCACAGAACCGAGCACTCCATCCCCCATGGTGAGAAAAATGACTTTTCCAGAGTAGCCCAACATCAGAAAAACCAACTCAGGGTGCGAAAAAAATTCAAAGACGCTAACTCATGGTGCTACAAAACCAAAATCAAAGAAATCAACGCTTTCCCAGCGAAGTCAATCAACAATGAAGGAGAAAAGGCAGTACATGTGTACCAAATGCAACAATGGCGGACATAATCGATCAACGTACAAAGTAGTGACATTGTTGTGTGGATGATATATATAGGTGTTCAGCTAATTAGTCACTCATTCAGGGGGAGTGTTGGTCAGTTTAGAGTTTATTTGTCGGAGCATTATTGTTTTCCGTTAAGCTCACTACCGTTATTTTGTTTTTCGGCTTGATTTGTAATCACTACTAATTTGATCTTTAGATTGGATGGATTTCATATTTACGATGACCGTAGCTTGCGAAAATGTGGGATTCCTAAATCTGGCCAACGGTTCCGGTTACATTGCCTTCAGTTTTCCGGTTGCTTGCGAATACATTATCGTCTTGCCAATGTTTCTTTAAGGCATGCCAGTGAGCCTAAGGTGCGAGAGGACTTTTTAATAGCTAAACTAATTATAGCATGGTTTCTCTTAACCGATAAATTTCATTTTTAATAAAAAGTCATATAAATATATTAAATGTTAAAAATATTTAAAGTAATTGTTTTTTGAATATACAATAAACTATTAAAATTGTTGGTTTGAAAAAAAATATAATTTTTGGCTTGTATAAAATTTATTTGGACCAAATAGTTACATAGTGTTTCTTAAGTTTACCTAGTTGTACAAAGCAAGACAACATTATCTGATTGGCAGAGGAATCATCAGCTCATAACTTGCAAACGGTTGCTGTTAACTTGCCTTCAATCTGTCGGTTGCTTGCGAAATCATTACCATACTTTTTCTGAGTTTTTTTGAGGCCTACCTACGAGATTAAGATGCGAGAGAACTTTTTAAAAGCTAATATATTTATGAAACTTTGTTAAAGTCTTACCTTCATCATTGAATAACTTCTTGAAACTTAGAAAAACTTCTACTAATTTGGATATTAATTCACAGAAACTTGGGAAACATAGGAAAACTTCAACTAATTTACATAGTATTTAACAGAACTTAGTAAAAGTTGAGAAAACTACACATCATGTTCAACATCTTGTTCCTGTAAACACTTAACAAACAAGTTAAAGGTAACAAGAATTCACAAGATGTTTCTCTCAAAGTGTGTGTCTCTCTCAAAGTGATTCTCTAGTGAATATCTCCAAGTTCCAAGGGAACTAACAATCAATCTCAGTGCCAACCCAAAGAATCAAATGGTAAATAAAGAGATGAAGAGGATGATAGACATATTGCAAGATTTTTTCGGAAACTGATTTTACCAAGCTTGAAACCAGATTTCTCCTCAGTCTGATCGGATTTCTTTTAGATCCCTTTTCTTTCTTTTTTTAAAAAAAAAATTATTTTCTTTTCTTTCATTTTTTGTTTCTTTTTAAAATAAGGTTACCAAGCTGGCTCGGTTTCCTTACAACAGATAGATAGAGAAGAAGTGTTTAAGAAATGGTGGAAAGATGAGAAGATGAAAAGATAGAAGTACCAAGCTTGGGAGTGTTGCTCTGATACCACTTGATGCGACCCATGCCAAGCTTATGGATGACTTAGTTCGGGTCCTTCAAAGATATTTCACTCCAAGGTGGTAATGGGATAATCCTAAGCTACTTTAGACAAGTGTAGATCCAACAGGAGATATATTAAACCTAGTGCATGATGCTAGCGACGATTCTTCAGAAGATAGGCGTTGAACCTTAGGATGTTGCTTCGTGTAGAAACAATGAAGAGGGTAAGAACTCTACACCTGAACTATTTATGCACTACACAACACTCTTTATTGGTAGAATGGTCACACAACAGCTTGCGGAATAACTCCTGATACACCGGTTTGATCCTTAGATATGACACACTAAGAAATCGAAAGTTCCAAAGGAACAAAGAGATTCACTCTCAAACAAACAAGTTTTTACTCAAAATAGTCTGATTATTTCGTGGCTCTTAGGCCTCTTTTTATAGTCTTACAAGTTGTAGAAACAAAAAGACTTAGTTAAAAACAATACATAGAAAAATGCAAACAAAGACTTGACTAAATTATTCTTTTGACTGAAACTTGGACTGCCCATTGGCCTCCCTCAACCTTGAATTCTCCTGCAGCTCACTTGGTCTTCTATTGATGAAAAATGGGCTAATGAATCACTTGTCTAAGTCCGGGTCGAAATCCATTTCCGAAAAATAAAGTAGCTTCTTTTTGATCCTTATTTCGGCCCAAACCAAATCACAAAAGACCAACTGGTCAAAACCCCGTTCCTTACGTTCTCTAAGTAGTTTGGCCCATGAATATGTATTAGAACCTTCATGATATGGATTGGTTCATCAGAAATGGAGTTGATCAATTGTAGCTTCTCAGGTGGTTGAACCAGCTCAGAAGATTGAACCAGCTCGCTCAGCTCGTCCAAGTGAGTGTCAGTCCAGATCACTTGAGTATTCTGATCATTCAGCTCAACAAGCTCCTCTACACGCACTTCAGCTTGTCCTCCGTCTTATCAGCTGGTCATAACTCGTCCAAGGTTGCATACCTGATCGGGGTCGCATCAGAGAGAATGGTTTTCGTTTAGGTATTAAGAATGGTTTTACGGGAATCAAGAAAAGAAAGAAATCAAATATCAGCATGAGGGAATTCTTTGCCTATCGAATACAAATTCGGAAGGTTAGATCACATGTACTACTTCTTTGAACACATTTACTTCAGCAGTTACTTCAGCAGTTTCTGGTTGATGCTTAGACAATGATTGAAAGCCATCGTCTTCGCTATATCCGAAAGAATCAATCAATTTTAAGGACGTTGAATTATAGTAAGTTTGTGGCTACTTCAAATAATGGTTATTCTTGGGTTCCTATAGAGGGAAATCGAGTAATCATACACCATCATCTTTCACATGAGGTCCAAGATATATGCATCAGATGTATTTGGATTGTATGTCCTTATGCAAATATTTTGGCTTTTCAGATCTTTTTATTACATTTACATGTAATTCAAAGTGGCCAGAACTTACGAGATATTTTAAAAAAATACAATATTAGATCTGAGGATAGACCAAATTTGTGATGCAGGCTATTCAAAGTAAAGCTTGATAGTTTGATGGATGATCTGATAAAAAAACAAGTACTCGGAAAGACTGTTTCTAGTAACATTATTTTAATACTTTTAAAATAATTATAATTTATTATTCCTAAAATTTCCATCAATCTTATCTTTTGTAGCTGTGCATACTATAGAGTTTTAAAAAAAGAGGTCTCCCACATGCCCATATTTTACTATTCATGGATCGGACGACCCAATTTTCCGAATGATGATGATATTGATCGGATAATATCAACATAAATTCCTGATTAAAATGAGGAAGCTAAACTATACAAGGCTGTAAGGGATACAATGATTCATGGTCCATGTGGTGTAGTCAACAAGGATTCTCCATGTATGCAAGATGGGCATTGTACCAAATTTTTCCTCGGAAGATAGTTGAGAAAACTACCGTTGACTAAAAAGAATATCCTATTTACCGTAGAAGAGAAGGAGCTTCTACAGTTGAGAAAAAAAGAATACAGTTGGATAACATGTTTATTGTTCCTTATAACAAGAAACTTATTCTTGGTTACAATGCACATATCAATGTTGAGTGGTGTAATCAAACCCGATCTATTAAATACTTATTTAAGTATGTCCACAAAAGGCAAGATTGTATTACATCAACAATTACTCAAAAAAGACTAAGGAAACAGATGGAACAGGAACAAAAGATATTCATAGGAATCCAAATGTGACAGTACACAATGATGGAGGAGATTTAGGTGTAAACACAACGGGAGAAGTCTAGGAACCACAACATGATGAGATTAAAAAAAAAAATTGATGTCGGTATTACTTTGCTTATCTAATTGTGTCACTTTAAGTCCTAATGTGAAGCTATACAGTGTAGCTAAATTTTAAATATTGCTTCTTTTGTTCATTAGATACATATCTGCTTGCGAGTCAACTTGGAGAGTTTTAGCCTTTCCAACTCATTTCCGAACTATACCAGTTGAGAAACTAATATTTCATCTTGAAGGAGAGCAGCCAGTAATTTACAAAGAAGGTGATACAGTCAAAACTATAATGGCTCGGATGAGTGTATCAAAGACTATGTTCTTAGCTTGGTTCGATTGTTGTGGATAATTTCCAGAAGCTCGATTATTGACTTATGCTGAAATGACCACAAGATTCATATATGATGGGAAGAACCAAGTTTGAAAAAAACGAAAAGGGGATTTGAAATTGGTCGATTGCAGCATGTTTCTCCAAGTAGTGAACCATTGTATTATTTGAGGGTTTTGATTAATAAGATTAAAGGCCCATGGTGTTATGATGATATAAAGACAGTTGATGGAATCCTTCCACCGAGTTACGAAGTTGCGTGTTATGTTTTGGGTTTGTTGGATGATGACAAAGACTATATTGAATGACTGAAAGACTATATCGATCCAAGTGTTTCGTGGAGAACTTTATTGTGAAGCATTATCTGTGGAGTTGTTAATCAAATATCGAATATTTTGCAGTTACGAAGTTGATCATCATATGTAATAAAATTAGAGAGTATATGATGATGTAATTGTTACCCAACGTTAAAAGAAACATTTATACATAATGTGATACTTCATATTCATTGAATTTTTTTTTAACACGCAACTATCTTTAGAGCCCCTTAGCTATTTACAAAGGTTTTAAGATTTAACACCCTCTAGCTCATTTTTAACACTTTACTTCGTCTTCTCTTTTTTTCACCTCATCATTCAACACGCACATTCAACTTTTACACACTACAATGGTTTTCTATTATTGTATAATTCAACACTCTATTTTACTAATTAATGATTACTTTTCATATATCCAAATTAGATAAACATATTCTCTATTTTTGGATAATTTAAAATGATAAATTTCTGTATACAATAAAAATAAATTATATAACATGTAATGAGATTATTGGTCTTAAATAAATAAAAGGATATCAAAGTATCAAAAATTCTTAGAAAGTGACATGTGGCGTCGGTGGTTCATACTTTCTTTTTAATCAGCATGTTGAATCTATTCAACACTAAAGAATCCAAATCATCAAATTTTATTTTCCAACACCTCAATTGTTGATAGTCTTCGTAAAGTTTCATACAATACCACCACAAATAAAAAACCCGAGTCATAGTACAAGTGGTTCACTTGTAGTATTTACACACAATGGAGTCGAACACACTATAATAAAATTGCGCTCTTGATCTCAGATCCAATAAAATTGCGCTCTTGATCTCAGATCCAATAAAATGTGCCACCACACATGAAACAAGTTGTATTTGAAAAATTAATGGCTTCTTATTTCATCGGTTATCAACAAGAAAAATAAAAATAATCCTACTATTAATTGATAACCCATCATGGAACGTGCAAAAAGTTATGATGGTAACTGCTGACTTTGAATAAAAACACTATTTGGTGAAGCAAACATGAGAGTTGAAAATGCAAAGAGGATCGTAAGTCAAAAAGCAAAGAGTCAAAGTTTTCTTCTTTTTATATGTATGAATATTACTGTTTTAGGACTGGTGTAGTTTGTGTACTTGGTGATTGATTGTACTTTATGATTAATTGTAACACTATTAGGTCATCAGCATTGGTTAAAGCTCTCGATGTGTTTATTAACACATGTTTTAATATTTAAAAACTATTGACTAATAAGAAAATGACAAGTTATTGCATGGTTGTTTAATAATGAAATCACTTTTATTTAATTATGATATTTATTTTATTTACAAGAAACCCCTCCAGATAATTTCCGCTACGGTTTCCCTTCGTATACATTAGATTTATGTAGTTACATTGGAAGTGATCCATAATATATGAAATGTTCATAGGAAAATGTAAAGGTGGCTGTCCCAATTACGTTATGTGGGCACATGCAAAACCGCAAAACAATAGCATATCATACTGGACATAAGTTCCTTGTATTAGAGACAAAATCTCCCACATTGGTAATTGGAGGAGATCCTTAGTAATATATAAAATAGATAGTCCAACCCACTTATCAGCAATTGGTTTTAGATAGGAAACTCATCTAACTTAACATGGTATCAGAGCCCGATCAAAACAGTCCAACCTGATCCACATTGATCTAGCCCAAAGTTAACCCATCGGTCTTTGTCCAAACATTACGAGATTGATGCTCAAAGAGCCATCATCTCGAGTGGGCTTATTAGAGACAAAGTCTCCCTCATCGATAGTTGGAAGGGATCCTTAGTAATATATAAGATAGATGGGCCAATCCACTTATCAACAATTGGTTTTAGGTTGGAAGCCCATCAACTTAACACCTTGTCTGCCATGACCAAATGAAGTAAAAGACCACAGAGAACTAGACCACTGGGATACGACAAACCAAATTTAACATCTCTAAATTAGCGATTACCACATAAGATACATTCCTGGAAAGCGTAATTGAACTCCTCATAAGAGAGATTATAAACAAGGCTTGAGCAAAGTTACTTTAACCTCCATAAAATTTTGATGTCAATCACCACATATACAAGACCCAAACCCACTATTAGAGCTGGGTTTCACCCCGCTCCAGATCCGGTCCGAGATCCTATCCCAAAAGCAATAAAACCATGATTTGATCACCATTAGGGCCCATGAAAGGAACATAGGCCCACAAAGATAATAGCCCACTTTTGGGTCGAGGAGTCGAACGCGCTCGAGCTCGGCAAGTCAACACGTGCAGAGAGATCAAAGACATTAAATACTGCAATACAAACGCTCCATCCACGCCGAAGATCACGCCACCCTTAAGATATGACATAGAGACCTATAAAAGTCGAAAGAGGAGCCAAAAACAAGGAAACCATACCAAAACTATACTTTTATCACATAATATTTCCATTATTATCGATCACCCCTTGTATTCATCTTCAATATCATCAATAAAACACCCATTTTCCATAGTTGATCGTAACCTAGTCTTTCTACTTTGACCTTTCTTGTCAATCAACTTCCTTTATTTGTAAACCCTATTTCTGAGTGAGTTGATGATTAATCATTTGGCGCTAGAAGAAGGAGGATATTTAACCAAAAGATCCCTCAAAATATCCGACGTGCTACGCAAATTTATGATATCAGAAGCCAAGAAGATGAAGGGTAGCAAAACTGCCTGTTTCCCATCTTTTCTAATGAAACATGTAGAACCATCAATTGTCAAAGATGGGATGGCGGTGCTAGTGGATGACCCTTGGAAAATGTACCAACGGGAAGACGAGCCACTGCAATCTTTCATAACAATATTCAAGATAGCTATCTCAAGCGCAAAAGTGAGCGACATATTTGGAATAACGTTTTCTAAAATTTGTTTTGAAGCTCGATTCTCCTCTTCCTCTGGAAATGATCCTCGATCATCCTAGCACACTCGCACATGAAATTTACTGAGCTGAAAAGTACGCAAAGACGGAAGAAGCTAAGATGACCGATTTAGTGGCCGATTTAGTGGCCGATTTGCTGCCTACCATCCCACACACAGATCATAAGGTAGTTAATATTACATGGGGCAAGTTCTCTAAGTGAAAAGGTGATCAAAGAAATACCAATTGAGGATACCCGGAATCATTCAGAGAAAAAGAGGTTGTGATTCACCAATTACGACATAAAGGGCGTAGACTTACCACATAGCGAAGCTCTTGTCCTCGAGCTGATGTTTGTTGACTTCAAAGTTTTTGAATCTCTAATCTATACAGGGAGCTCGGAGAATGTGATCTCCAAAATTACCTTGGAAAGAATGAAGATTCTTAACCCACGAGTGGACTACGCCAAGCTACCATTAACCTCCTACAATGAATCAATCACGAATTCAGTGAGAAGCATTTGGATAACAACCGACATCGGCGTCAAGAAGGAGGCTAGGTTTGCAGTCCTCAAGAAGGAGGCTAGGTGATCCTTGGAATACCCTGTTTCCACGCTATGCAAGCTTTTCCGTAGACCTACTATCAATTTATTAAATTTCCAACTCCGCAAGGAACTGCATCGATCCACTATAGGCAAAGGACGGCAAGAATGGGTTGTGTGAAGGAAAACAAACAAAGGCGAGCTAACCATAAGAAGTTACAGGAAGACTTTGATTCGTGCTGGAAACCAGAGGGAAAGAAAGATGTGGACGATCCTCATTTGGCAGAGACAAAGCAAGTGTGTATTGATCCAGAGGATACCACTCATTGTGTGGGGATCTGAGCTAAACTAAAGAAAAACATAAGAAAACGAGCTCCTTTTGGTGGAAGCAACTGCCAGGAACGAACTCCTATCATTCTTGGATGTGTTGTCAGGGTAAAAGCACATCATGATTCATCCCGATGACCAAGAAAAAACCGCCTGTCACAAATAGAGGGCTATACTGTTACAAATTGATGTCATTCAGACTCAAGAACACCAGAGAAATTTACCAGCGCCTCGTAAAAACAATGGAAGTGTATATAGAAGAAATGCTAGTAAAATATTTAGAGAAAACGATCATATCGATCACCTTGGAGAAAGTTTTGGCGTGCTGAATAAATACTAGATGAAACTAAACCTGAAAAAAATGTACCTTCGTCGTCGCGTTGGAGGGATTCCTTGGCTACTTTGTGATGCAGCAAGGGATATAGTCAAACTCTAAGAAAATCTCAGTGATATTCAACATGGTTTCCCCTCGAACGAAAAAGGAAGTTCAAAGCTTGACAGGTTGTGTAGCCGCGCTTAAAAGGTTCATGTCTCGATGAACAGATAAATGCCTACTATTTTATCAGTTGATCAAAAAAAGAAATATTTCATGAGATGATGAATATGAGCAAACTTTACCAAACTAAAAGAATACCTCGCGACTCCACCTGTACTCACAAAATCGGAAGATAGCGAGACACTTCTCCTCTATATCGCAATTTCAGATGCTGCTATAATTGGTGTCCTCGTAGGAGAAGACATGGGAGACCAGAAACTTATTTTCCACGTGAGAAAATCGCTCAAAGAAGCATAAGAAAGATATACAATGATGGAAAAGTTGGCTTTACCGTCGTAACAGCCGCAAGGAAACTGAAGCCATATTTCCAGTCTCACACAGTTGTCATGTCACCCGCTTTGATCGATCCTACATAGTCATGCCCAGTCAGGAAAGATAGCAAGGTGGGCAATTGAGTTGAGGGAATACAACATCGAGTACCGACCTCCACCCAACATGTAGTCACAAGTCCGTACAGATTTTCTCATCAAATACCACCTATCCCAAGATCTATACCAGATGAGGGAAGCAACAATCCAAACACATAAATACTGGACTCGTCGTGGAAGCTTTAGCTCGATCGATCTTCCCATCAGAAAGGATATGGTATCGGAGTGTGACTAACGTCTCCTTCTAGAGAAAACTTAGAGCAATCTTTCAGGCTAAGGTTTAAAGCGTCAAACAACGAAGCCGAATACGAAGCTTTACTAGCTGGATTGTGCTTCAACTTCGCTAATGGAGTAAAGAATTTAGAAGCTTTTTGCGATTCGCAGTTGGTAGCCAACCATTCGATGGAAGCTATTGTAACACCCCGACCCAGCTGTCTAAGCTGCGGTCGATGCATCACGTCGCTCGGTCCACTTCCTGGCCGGACCTCTCTATTTTTGAACCCTTTTTATTTAATTTCGTCCTTAGACGTGGGTTCACTTAGATCTTAGCTAAAGACCACCTTAATCATTTCCTAGATTATATCATTTCAACTTATATGCAGCGGATTATTATTTTTTAACCATTGGTCTATATCCAGTATATAACTTGTCTGGTCAAGTTGTCTATGCATTGATCAGTTTCCTTACTACCATTCAGCTTATAGAGCAATCCTTGATACGGTTCAAGTCATACTGAACCGAGGTTCCATTCCTCTAAACCATTCTACCAGCATCCTAACCAGATACTAATCATATCCAAGTATTTGGTGATTCATACCTTTGCCACATCCACGAAGCTTAGTAGCTCATCGGTCCTCCATTGATCTGAATTGTCCTTACTCGTCTATTGAACAATTAGACTCGTTGAGTCTCTTCTTATTTATTATCTTATTCCTACATAAGACAACTCCCTTTGGGTACTTAGTCATTCAACCAACCATCCCCACAGACTTAAGAAACCCTTGAGAAGTCTTCAATCAGTTAAGGATATGCATCTGGCCCCTATCGGTTCATATAACATCCAGCCTCGTTTCACCTTATAGGCAATAGTACCAAGTCCCTTTATGGACTGATAATGCCCATCATATCCTAAGTCAATCATCCAACCAACCTCACATGACTCAGAACTGATGAGTCTTCATCTTGCCTGATTGGCATTGGCCTATATCCAAGACAACCGATCTGACTTGTTCATAGCAAACAATGTACTCATTAATCAGGTTAGATCCGGCACCTTGATCCATCATATATGGATCAAGTCGTCCCTTCTCTCCCATGATCAGATCATACACGGCCTCCCTTGAACAATCAGACCTATTCGGTTACGATTCATTCTTACCCTTTCAGTAACTTATCATTTGTACCCATTCGGACCCAAACCATTCGTATCCTTTTGGACCCGAAAACTTCGTATTTCCTGACTTTACAATTCATGGACTGAACCATATGGATCGGACAGAACATGCATCCAATGGCACCATTTGGAACTTGCACCCTTTGGTAACTTGCACTCTTTGGTCAATGACACCCTTTGGTCTATGGTACCTTCTGGTACTCGTAACTCTCTGGTACCTTCTGGTACTCGTAACTCTCTGGTACCTCGTACCTTCTGGTTACTCGTACTCTCTGGACTCTCATGACTCTTGGCAACTCATTACCTGTGGCAACTAGTACCCTTTGGCAACTCATACACTTTGGGTCATTCCAACCGTTCAGTCTAATAGTTCCTTTCCTGGAACAATCTAGACTATTTCTAAAACCGGCCCATTGGGCCTCGATCCACTCTACTTGGGCCGGTCCATGGCCTTGGCCCAATAGCCAAACCAAGCCCAATAAACCCACGGATTTCCCTTTGACAGAACAAAGGCTAACCGATTCATGGTTAAGACCCATCGGACCATCCCCCCAATCGACCATGAACCATAGATCGTGGTTGGTTCCAGTCGAACATGAACTTGGCTCTTACCAAGACATTTCCGTGACCAAACCACACCATTCCTCACGAAAATACAGAATAGGAGAAGAAGAAGCAGTATTGAAAAGTAGAAGGAAGAGATTCGGATGTATTTGGACCAAATCCAACCCATAAACCAGATCTTACCGATCAATGATCTATGGCGATGGTTTGCCAATAACATCCATTACGTGGAATGTCCATGATACTAATAACCACACGTTTATCAAGTCTTATCATTCAATTCCGGTAATGATAAGATCCAATCATGGATCGTGCATCACTTCCCATGGTCTTCCCTGAAACTGTCTCTCCACGAACATCCACCTTTAAGGCTATCTCATCCTTTGAAAAGGAAGTCCGACCTTCTATATTCTTTCCTGATGATTTGCGTGTTTTCCCAGACTCAGGAGAAAGGTTTGAGAGTTGATAACAATGATCAAAACCCATCAGAAGTTTGGTCTAAACTTCCCCCATGATCTCTCTCAAAACAGTCTCCATATTGCCTTCACATGCAATCTCGATATTGGATTATTGGATTATTGGATTATTGAATCCGATTATAAAAACGTAAGTCTTGCCCCACAAACAAGCATGACTTGTGGGCGAAAGGGCATGACTTGGTGGACAGGTTGCACCTTTTGGCTGCATGCATCCCTTCGCTTGTATCTGACCCTTCTTGGGTTGATACCAGGCCCAAACAGAGACCCATACCCACCACGCTTAGCCCATGGCCTTACTCAAGGGTCCACCAGGCCCTAGCCCCCATGGCTGGACCACCCGGCCCACCACCGGCCTGGACGCGGACCAGCTGCACAATACCCGAACACTCCGTCCAGCTGAGTTGAGCTGATCCTCGGCTGGTCCAGCTGAGTGAGCTGGTATCTCAGCTGAATGAGCTGACCTAAGTATGGCTGAGCTAGACTGAGCTTGTTCGAGTTACGTTTACCTGGTCGAGTTACGTTTAACTGGTCGAGCTAGCCGTACACTTCGCCAGTTGCCAAAACACTCGTCTAGCTCCTTTAACTCGTTTCTTTCCCCTTTCATTTGGTTAAGTCCTTATATACTTAACCCAACCTAGCCATGGAACGCCATACTCTTGATCAAAGTGATCTTCAGATTGTTTCCTCGAACCATGGTCGGTCACATAATCCTTATTCATGATTGGGGATGCTACAGCTATAAAGCAAGAGACGAAAGGATGATGACATACTTGAAAGACGCACAAGAGTTAGCGTCAAAAATCCTCCTTGGTAAAACTCACCAAGAATTCATTAAAGAAAAAATACTACAATAGACGCCCTAACATCGCTAGCATCCACCTTGGATTCGGACCTCCAACGAAAAATTCATGTTGAATACATCGAACAACCTACCATTAAGATCGGTCAAGAAAAAGTAAGCAATTGAGAAAAAGTTCTAGCCGCTCAAGCTGTACACTTATACAAAGACGAGCTCGGTATCGACGCGTATAATCCAGGCATGGACGAAATTTGGGAAGAGATGACTTGAGAGAGCCAATCCAATCTTACATACTAGATGTAACACTCCCACCAGAAAAGTGGGAAAGCACGGAAGTTAAAAAGAAAAGCGTGAATTACTATATGACTTGCGAAATATTGTACATAAGGAGCCACAACAAGATCCACCTGAATTGTATTCATGGAGAAGAGATTAAAAAGGTAATGTATGAAGAACATTTTGGGGATTGCGGAAACCACTCTGACAAAAATCCATGGCACATAATATAAGAAGGAAAGGGTATTATTCACTTACCATGGGAGCAGACTTCACATAACACTCCAAGAGATGCAAGCAATGTCAAAGACACGCACCCATTATTCATCAGCCAGTCGAACTCATGAGCGCTGTCACATCGCATTGCCCATTTTGCATTGGTCGATGGATCTCGTAGGACCAATGCACAAGTCGCAAGGTAACAACTATTTACTTGTATTAACTGACTATTTTTTGAAGTGGGTAGAAGCATAGGCTTATCCCTCCGTAAAAGATATGCAGGTGAAAAGATTCTCGTGGAAAAACATAGTATGCAGGCACAATGTCCCATACGAGATAGTAGCGGATAATGGACCACAATTCATTTCAAAATACTTTGTAGCCAACTGTGCCGACCTCAACATCAAATTACGATACTCATCACCTATGATTCCATAGGGTAACGGTCCATCTGAAGCTACAAACATAAGGATAATGGAAATACTTAAGAAACACCTAAGCGCTAAAAAGAAGACTGGTCGTACGAGTTTAGTGGAGTTATGTGGTCACATCGGACAACACCAAAGTGTGGAACAAATAAAACACCATACTCTCTAGTCTATGGATTAGACGTAGTGACGCCGGCAGAAATGAAAGTGAAACCACTGAGAACAGCAATGATGCCACATCTGATAGATGTAAACAAAGATTTATTGGACGACAAAGGACATATGGTTGAAGAATTGCATGATCAAGCATTATTGAGGCTGCAAAAATATCAAAAGTTGGACGCAAAATATTACAATAAGAATATCCAAAACAGAAAGTTCGAGGAAGGAGACCTCTTCTTAAGATGAGCTTACAAAAAAGCACAAGAATATTAAGCAGGAAAACTAAGTGTGAATTTGGAAAGACCATACCAGGTATCTTGGGATTTTCACCCGGCATGTAGGAGCTAATGTAAATGGATGGAACTCCAGTAAAACCAGTTTGGAATTCCATAAATATGCGAAAGTACCATTGTCACTATAAAAAAGGAAAGTTCCACGAACCTAACAATTTGTATTAATGTGAACTACGGTAATGCTTAATGCCATTTGGGGTATGTAGACAACCCGTATTCGGTTACAGCTATAATTAATAGTTTTCATACTTTATGAGATCATCAGCTCCATCTGATACATCATTGACTTGATCAAGCAACCGGTTTTATGCGTCTCCCATAGATGATTTGGTGAAACGACACCACACATTAGCTAGCAACTCATTACATTTGTGTGAACGTAAGCACACTTATAATACAAGATACCGGGTCTCATACCCGAAAACACTAGAGAAAAATGGAAAACACCAAGTATCCTAAAAACACTCAAATGGGTACATGATAAGTCGGACACACTACCACACCTAAAACCATGTCTAAACAGGATAAACCAGAATATCAATTTTTGTACATATACCACAGAATAAACCAGCCCTTACTATACCGGTGTAACTAAAAGAATGTAATACTTGGCACATACAAAATATTTATTTAATACATAAGCCCGAACGAGACACGACATACAAAAATAATGATAATTAAAAAAACAAATAACATATACAAGGTCACAAACAACCTAACAGTTTGAATCACTAGAGATAGGAGAGAGAGCAAGTTTTTATCCAAGTCATACTAATCGACTTCCATCCAATAAAAATTAGCTTGGAGATCAGTAACAGCCTGCTACGCTTCAGCTGGATCATCCTCCAAGCCAGCTACATATTTGGCTATCAGCCCCTTGATCATGTCGACCCACCTAGCAGCTCGGGACATCCGGACTGCGCTGCCGTAAACCCCCTTTGATTCAGTTAGATAACACTTAGCATGGAGCTCAGTGATGGTGGAATGAATAGCATTCTCCCTCGCCTTGTGCACCGAAACATTCAGCCGCTGAACTGCCTCATTAAATACTGTGACTCTAGTGCAAGATGATCACAATGCTCAGCATACTCTTGCTCGGCTTCACCCATGTGACTTCTCAAATTGATCTCTCTAGATCCAGCCATCGCCTTGGGTGGAGTCACATAGCCATGTGTTCCTTTAGCTCGGTGAGGAGGACAAAGTTTGATGCGTCCAATGCCCCAAGACGATCATCCTGATTTTGAACTCGATCCTCAGTTTGAACAAGCTGAGCTTCGAACTCGAGGGAACGAGAGGCAAGCTCCTAACCACTTTCCTGGGAAATACGCAGTGTGGTACAATCACGTCGGGATGATCGCTCCAAAGAAGAAGCCTTATCCTGCTCAGTAACAAGCGCTTCATGGTAAAGGACATGGATATGATTCACCATGCCCATAACCTGGAGCAACCCACAATGACGTCAAGAAACAAGCACTGCTAGGAACCATAACCAACAGAGAATGAACATGCCATTACCATGGAATTTATCTGTTAAAGACTTTGATAGCTATCCACTGATCAAACATACCAAGATTTGTCGACGATGGGTCACAAGATAATTGGAACTGGCTAAAAAGGTTAGAACATGCCGAACCATCCTTATTATGAGGAAATCTACCGGAAAAATCAATGACACGGCATATTCCCCTGGATAAGGAGATGTGCTACCAAGATGGACACTGGATAACACCCCGGCCTTATCCCTCTTGGACGAAGCAGCAGCTCTTCCCCCACCCCTCCGGGCTACTACATCTCTGACCTCTTCATACACCCGAATTTTGAGGTCTGCACGGCAGGACAGCCCTATGACTCCGTGCTTGTGAAAAACGACAGGTGACTGCCACAGAGGCCGACCTCTCAGCAGCATTGTAAGGGGTGGACCCAAAGCATCAATATCAGCAGACTCATGGAAGTCGGCAAGGACCAGGTCAGTTGCTATCAAGCGAGGACGAATCATAGACGCCAGAGGGTCACCAATGCATCCTGGCAAAATAGAATAATCAAAGAAATCACAATATATTACAAAGATAATATATAAAATACAACAAAGCCTACTAAACTGAAAGAATACCTAAGATGCCAGCAATCCGAGTATGATTGAATTCAGGCCAATTGCGATGCGAAAATTCTTCATCGCATTAACCAGTGAAACTAGCGCTTCCGAATCAATATGTGACAACCCGGGAAGAAGCGCAAAGAAACATGCACAGCGTAAGAACATACATAAAGCAAAATTTATAAGTCACACGCTAGTAGCAGCTGATTTACCGGAATCCACATTCCACTCAGATGGGACTATCTCAACGAACGGCCTATGGATGGAAGACTCGTCGATCTTCACAAAGAATAATTTCCTATCCTAGTCATGGTCATGATCACCAACAGCCATGATTATCCGGGATTTCCGCCAAGATTGTACCTGCGGGCTTCTCAAACGCCGGCATGAAGGTAGTGATGGCCTCAAGAAGTAGAGGTCCGATCCCACACCCTAGTTCGCACAAGATCACCATAAGACCCACAATGGTCCGAACTGTGCTCGGGGCCAGCTGCAAGATAGCAATACCTCGCCCTAGCACAATACTCGTACAAGATTCATGCATCGTAAGTACCTCGAAGGAGACAACCCATGCATGTCATACTCCTTAGGGATAAGCAAGATTACCTCCACAAGAATATCAAGCGACTCCCTCAAATCATGAATCGACTCCGCCGTGCTAGAAGTCAGAGCAGTAGAGAAAGGGTCACCTCGAGAATAGGCTATTGCAGTGTTCCTCCTATTAGAAACCACCGCAGCCCTAGGTCAAAGAAGAACCAATATGGCCAACGAAACGATTGACCAAACCAAAAACAAGAAGCCATTTGCCAGACGACGAATCATCGGAACAAGATTTCACGACGAGTCTCTTTGAGTTTCTCCTATATAGGGGAACAAGAAGCCATTCGCCGGAGATCACACCATCGTGACAATATGACAAAGAGTCTTATAAAAGACGAAGGAGGAACCAAGAACAAGGGATACAAATTCTCCATACCCAAAATTATACTCTGATCACATATGATTTCCATTATTATCGAGTACCTCTTGTATTCATTTTGAATATCATCAATAAAACATCAATTTTCCATAGTTGTTCGTAACTTAGTCTTTTTACTTTGAATTTTCTTATCAATCAAGTTCATTTATTCATAACCCTATTTTGAAGCGAAC